>MJUU01036170.1:19351-32840 GCA_002080025.1 Modiolus philippinarum | reverse complement strand
TGTTCAAGAGCAATACTAACAGACCAACATATATTGTAAAAAATTTTTTGGAGACTTGGTAGTGTTAAGTAATCTAAAGAATGATGGTCCTTTTGAATTTTCCAACAATTCTATTGTATATCAATCTGTAATGGCCTGGGGAGGTTTTACCTTGATCTGTTGATGAAAATAGGAACTATATATAGAGTTTATATAGTCACTGAAAAAAAGGTACTAAATGAATTTATTTAAAAATAACACCATTATAAGAATAAATATTGTATATGCATATTGTAGAGGGATTTTATTTTATTTTTTTCATAAATGGAAATCTTATAATTGAGTTAATTTCTCTTTGTTATATTACATGTAAAGGTAATACTTTTTCAAGGTAAAACCTCCCCAGGCCATTACAGATGGATATACAATAGAATTGTTGGAAAATTCAAAAGGACCATCATTGTTTAGATTAGTTAACAATACCAAGTCTCCAAAATTTTTTACAATATATGTTGGTCTGTTAGTATTGCTCTTGAACAAGTTTATAACATCTATAGGTAATTGAAATTGCTAAATTGGTTATACAATAGGAACAAGTAGACCGTTAAGGTCATAGACAAGGGACAATAATAACCAGATCTTTTGAATAATCATGAAAGGAAATTTGGACAATACTTTGAAAGTACTTTTGTTCCTGATGTTCCAATTTTCGTGTATTTCGTGGTTTGCTTAAACTATGAAATTAAGTTCCCACCAAAATTCATATTTTCCCTAAAGTTTTCACGTATAGAATTAAAACCACAAATTCAAGTACCCATGAAAGAGTGATATTTATGGAAACCACATAGTTACCACAGTAATTGAAAATCCTTGTTTCTCTTTGTATAATTTAGTTTCAAAATTGAAATAACAATATCTGGAAAAAGTATGTTAATTCTAGTTGACCATGTAGTACACATTAGGTTGTACGGAATATATTTCTATTACAGAGAAAGAAAAAGAGGAAAGAACATCTTAGAATGGGATAAACTTAAGCAATATGCTATAGACAATGGAATATACGATGAGAAAGATGTAAGTATAAAAGTAGTACATGAAGTTTATAAATTCCATTTCTCCTGTCTACATTATATTTGAAATAAAGTATAAAGTATAGGAGTTTTCGCTGTGACGTCACAAGCTTGAAAAATTACCTTTGGTTGGTAAGAAATCGTAGTCACTGATTAGGGTCATAAAAATGTCATTTTCAATTAACAGGTGAGAATTTCTTATTTAAGATAAATGGATAATTCTTTTTGATCTCAATTATGGAATGTTTACACCTTTACAGGATGTAAAAATTTTCATCTTTTTATTTTTTATATATATATAATTAGCGTATTATGTAAACCATATAATTTTTAAAAACCTTCACATTTTTGAAATTCACATGAAAAAAATATTTGTCTATTTTTATTAAAAAGTAAATCAGTAGAAAAAATATGAATATCTCGATGTTTAACATGCATTTTACTGATCCAAAATCATGCATATAATGAATAATTACACCTTATGTAAGTAAGCTGCAATTTGATTGGATAATAGCCATGGTATTTTTTTGGCAAATACCACCTCACCGTAGTATTTGTCCCAGAGTCATCTGTGTGCTTTAATGAATGAGACATGCGGTGTAATTAAACAGATATATCACGAACGTCAGGGTATTTGCCAAAAATACAAGTCTTGGGTCTAAATTTCCCTCGCCTTTCAGGCTCGGGGAAATTTTACCGCCCGCGACTTGTATTTTTGGTAAATACCCCTCCTTATCATGATATATCTGTTTAAAAGTTATCGAAGATTAAAAATTCTATCCCAGTGCTGTATACCGGTAGTAATAATTCTTTGGCTTTGCCAACCAAAAATGCTAATTTGCATATGTAAATTAGATTTTGTGACATCACTAATTGGATTTGCCGAAACTCCTATATATTTATAGCCATGATTACCCTCCTTTAACATAAACTTGGGACATAATGTTTTTGTTTTCATAGATTTATAGTCCTCTCTTTAGCTTCCCTGGCTATAGTCATCATTTGGCACCAGTTGCTCCATCACAAAATTATTTGTATGAATTATGTATAGAGTACATGTATGTCAATATCAAATAAATATCTAACATGGTCATCCAAAGAAAATACAACTGATGAAAACCTAATACAGTGTATACTTTATATGTGAGAAAATATGGCCAAGGTACTTAAAGAAAATGATGATGTCAAAAGTATTGCAGCTGGCAAGGAACATTCTTTCATTCACAGCCATTTTTGTCTTTTAAGTATCTGAAAAATCAAGATTTGTATTGCCTCTGCAAAAAATTGCTCCAATCAGTTTAAAGCCAGATAAATTGACATGATTTTTATGGTGTTTTCAGATAAGATTAGCAGTACAGTTCCTTGATGACCTGGGCACAGTGCAATACTTTGATACTGAGATCCTGAGAGACAGAGTTGTCATAAATCCACAGTGGATTGTTGATGTCATGGCTAAAGTTGTTTCCGTCAATGAGAAGTATATCAAAGTAAGATGTCATAAATCCACAGTGGATTGTAGTTGTCATAAATCCACAGTGGATTGTAATTGTCATAAATCCACAGTGGATTGTTGTTGTCATAAATCCAAAGTGGATTATCAATGTCATGGACTGCCCACAGGACAGTGGTATCGACTAAGATGATGATAACCACCAGGTCAGAGGCGTTGTTATCACTTTCCCACTCAATACCACTGTCCTACCGGCAATCCATATCACGATAATTAGCAATTTATTGATAACTATTTTGTTTATTTCATTGAGGAACCATATCTTTGAAAAAAAAAATGTCTTGCCTTACTTTTGAAGGAGGAAATGAGGAGCATTACTTGATAATGACAAAATAGGCATGGCTAACAGAACTTAAAGCCATGCCCACATGTTTGTTATATGTTAACGACCAGTTTTCTGGTCTAATCTTGATAACGGTATTGACTGATAGAAATATTACTGTAGAATACGAAATGACACATGACCCTCTTGTAACCAATCAGAAAATAGAATTTTTCACTGATAGTAAATAACTTATTGATATTATATTTTTCAAAATGTTAATATTTAGGAAAGTAAAGGCAGATTTTTCCACAAGTTCATTGGAGAGATATGGAAGGATTATGACCCCACTTTACATGAGTGGATGTTGAAGTTGACTGAGAGATTTGACTTAACCTTCCCACTCCCAGAATCTACAGAACCTGTAAATGTTGTACCTTGTCTCTTACCAGAGGAAGAACCAGAAGAGGTATGTATTACCTCTGAGCTAAATATTTTTCTCTAATACAGTGAAACTGCATTTTCCCTCCAATGAGTCATGCAGCTGTACACATTTATTAACCTAAAGAACTAATTTTGAAAGAAAAGTTTCCTCACGAGTCATTAAAAATAAAAAAATATTTTGTTGTCTTAACTGAGAATTAAACGGAATAAATGAATAGAGAGAGTTTGGCACAGGAAAGTTTTTGTTTTATTCATATCTTAAACTAAATTTCCAATAACTTAAGTGTAAAAATGACAGAAATTGAGCTTGATATTGAAAGGTCATTGGATTGTTCATATTTTTAGACCAAGAATTTAAAATTGGATGAGGCATTAAGGCTTCTTGTTTTTAAAATTTCACAAATGGGAAATGTTGCATCAAAAATAAATAATGTGGATTTTTTTTTTTAATTCTGCTAAGCATTTTTAAATTATTTCAGAATGTATTGGATTTTCATTGCAGTTACCCTGGCCTAAGATAGAAGAAGAAGCTGGAATCAGAGAGAGTAAGATACAGTACAGATTTACCTACCTACCTACTGGTTTGTTTAACAGAGCTCAGGCTAGACTGTTTAGTCAGGGATTTACTGATGCACATTTACTGGAATTCTTATGGAAGAAAGGATCTATATTGAAGAAGAATAATCACTTTGCCTTAGTAAAGCAAATCAGGTGTGTTTAGTATTCATATTGTATTGGATACTCCTTTCTCCTATTTCCGGTGTATACCTCATTCCGGTGTAGTTGCGAATTCCGGATTTTCACAGCATTGCGTGATTGTGAGTGCGCTGGGTTCATATGTCAGTGACGTCAGAAGGTCTGCTATATACTACCCTCAACACATAGATGGGACAACAACTATTTCAGCTAATATTGATTATATACACTTACCTTCACGATTTTACTGATATTCACTTAACCTGTGTATTGCAANTCAGGTGTGTTTAGTATTCATATTGTATTGTACTTTATGCATTTAGTTTTTAGAATTTCTATGTAAAATATTTTCAAGCATTCCCACAGCTTCCAAGGAAAGGAGGAGAAGTGTAATTCTGTATTAAAAATCCAAATAAAATTGTCTACAGGGACAAAATTCATTTTTAAATATCATAAATTAAATCTCTTGCAGATTTGGTTTTTGATTTATTTGAATTTTCTATATTTTCAGTGACTATGAAATGATTGTGACGGTACAAGGACCAAGGCCTAAGAATATCTTGGACCTAATACACGAGACCATTAGTACTCTGATTAAGGACTCTTTCCAAGGTGTGGACTATGATTTTTACATTCCATGTCCTGACTGTGTAGAAAAAGAGGTATGTTGTCAGTTTTCATCATTTAAAGTTACAAATTCTAGACAATCTACAGTATCATCAGCAAAATTGTGTTATTACATCCCATGTAAGATCCACAACCAACAATCTAAAATAATGACAGACATTTGTTGATTGGAGATCCCAATATACAACATTTAAATGAATGTATTTGCTAAAAAATGCAAGTTTCAAATCATAGTTACTTCTTTTTGGTCAAATTGATTTGTATATCACAGTTTCTTGTATTCTTTTTTTGTGAACTTGTCTGCCAACATGTTTAAAAATGGGCTAGATCTATCAATTTTACACCTTTTTTAGCTCACCTGACCCAAAGGGTCAGTGTGAGCTATTCTCATTACTTGGCGTCTGTTCGTTAACTTTTCACATTTTCATCTTCTCCTCTGAAACCACTGAGGCAAATTCAACCAAACTTTACAGGAAGGATGTATGAAAGGTCCTTTAGGCCATTATTTTTTTATTTTTAGTTTTACGACTCCGACCGACCCCAAATTTTGGCAAATTGGAAAAAAAATAAAATTGAAAATTGCTGAATTTTTATTTTTAATTCCCTCCGACCCTGTATTTTTATTTGCAGAAAAAATAAATTTATGCATAACTGATTTAAAAAAAACATTACTTTGTGCTCTTAATCAATTTTAATTAGTACTTCAATTTTAATTCAATTATTTTCAACACCATTGAATTGATTTATAACTTTAGAGACCATCTTCAAAAACACCAGTCATCACAATCTTGATTAGCTCTGATTTATAAAAAAAAATGAAATGATCCGTTGAGATTTTAATTTTATTTTTTTTCCGTCCTCCTACCCATGACCATTGCCTGAAATTTTCGTAAAACTAAAAATATAAAAACTTACAAAGATTGCTCATTTCGTTCCGATCCAGTGGCTGCCAGTGCGGAACTTAGGTTTAACATAGGACCCTATGGGAAAAATCACATTTTCATCTACTCCCCTGAAACTGCTGAAACAAATTCAACCAAACTTTACAGGATTGATGCACTAAAGGTCCTGTACAAAAATTGCTTAATTTATTCCGATTCGACAAAACAGATGGCCGCCAGCACGGAACTTAGTTTAACATTTTCATATTCTCCTCTGAAACCACTGAAAGATTACTCATTTTGTTCTTATCCGATAAAAAACATGGCCGCCAGCACGGAACTTAGGTTTAACATAGGACCCTATGGGAAAAATAACATTTTCATCAACTCCTCTGATACTGCTGAAGAGAATTCAACCTAACTTAACAGGAATGATGTACTAAAGGTCCCTTACAAAGATTGCTCATTTTATTCAGATTTGACAAAAATCATGGCCGCCAGCACGGAACTTGTTTAACATTGGCCCTATGGGAAATTCACATTTTCATCTTCTCCTCTGAAACCACTGAAGCAAATTCAACAGAACTTGACAGGAATCTTATGATACCGCTAAAGAAAATTCAATCAAACTTTACTGGAATGATTTACTAAAGATCCTTTATAAAGATTGCTCATTTTATCCCATTTCGACAGAAAACATGGCTGCCAGTACGGAACATAGTTTAACATTGGCCCTTTGGGAAATTCACATTTTCATCTTCTCTGAAACCACTGAAGCAAATTCAACCAAAATTCAACAGAACTTGACAGGAATGATGTATGGAAGGTCCTTTTCAAAGATTGCTCATTTCCTTCTGATCCGATAAAAAACATGGCCGCCAGCACGGAACTTAGGTTTAAAATAGGACCCTATGGGAAAATTCACATTTTCATTAACTCTTATGATACTGCTAAAGAAAATTCAATCAAACTTTACTGGAATGATTTACTAAAGATCCTTTATAAAGATTGCTCATTTTATCCCATTTCGACAAAAAACATGGCCGCCAGTACGGAACATAGTTTAACATTGGCCCTTTGGGAAATTCACATTTTCATCTTCTTCTCTGAACCCACTGAAGCAAATTCAACCAAACTTTACAGGAATGATGTATGGAAGGTCCTTTATAAAGATTGCTCATTTCATTCAGATCCAAAAAAAAACATGGCCACCAGCGCAGAACTTTGGTTTAACATAGGACCCTATGGGAAAAACATCATTTTCAACATCTGCTCTGAAACTATTGAAGCAAATTCAAGCGAACTTTACAGAAATGATGTATGGAAGGCACTTTACAAAGTTTTCTCAATTGTTTGGGATCTGACGAAGAAAATAGCTCCCAGCATCGAACTTGGTTAAGAATGGTACCCATAATATTAAATCATTTTTTTCATTACATGCGCTTAAATAATTGAAGCAAATTAGTCAAACTAAGATTGCTTATATTGTTTGATCTGATAAAAAACAAGACTGCCAGCACAGAACATATTTTAACGTAGGATCCTATGGGATAAACACCACTTTCATCACCTGCTGTAAGCATTTTGTCAGGTGAGCGATTCAGGCTCAGTATCTGAGCCTCTAGTTGGACAATGATGTATATCAGTCAAAATAGATAAGAATTAGGGAATACTCTAACATTTTTTTTTTCTACAATGTTATCTCCTCTTTCAAGAGTTATTGCACCTGAATTTTTTTTTAATGCCCCTGGATCTTTAGATCTGGGGCATATTGTTTTTGTCCTGTCTGTCTGTCCGTTACTTTAACCTGGCTCATAACTTTTGAACCAGATGTGATAGGCCCTTCATATTTGGTATGTGTATTGATCATTTAAAGCTGAACACCATAATGCAAATTTCACTAAGGTCAGGTCAAAGGTCAAGGTCACAGAGGTAAAAAGGTCAAAATCTAGATTTTGCTATAGCTTGTAAATTACAATTGATAGAGGCTTTATATTTTATATGAGAATAGATCTAATAGAGATTAGTACAAATCCACCAAAAATCAGGATAAGTTTTATGGTTAAGGTCACCAAGTGCAAATTCAAAAATGTTAAAATTGCTTATATCTTTTCAACCAGATGTGATAGGACCTTCATATTTGGCCTGTGTATTGATCATATGAGTACAATCATATGTATTTGAATATTTGATATACTATTTAATAAAAATAGAATATTCAAGACCCATTCCATTTTAAGGCATATTTGATCAGTAGTTTTTATTTACAATGGTTACTAGATATGCATTTCTTTTAATAGTATATTTGATCAGTAGTTATTATTTAACAATGTTTTGTATTTTCAGGGTACTGGAGATCCATTCCTTTTCAAGGCAGATTTTATCAGTTATTTACAATGTTCTGTATTTTCAGGGTACCAGAGATCCATTCCTTTTTAAGGCAGATCTGATCAGTAGAGCCCACAGTGTGAATGCTCCATTCTTACAATGTACAAAATACTTTCATACAGTTTCCATTGGCGAGTTATTGAGTAAGTTTTTTTATTGTTAGATGTAACTTAACTTAATTATATGTAACCCTTATAACAAAACATTAATATTATGTTTCCTGTTTTGTTAGGATCACTATTTATCATCTTTGGTTACAAAAATAATATTTTGTCATATTTATTTCATGAACCAATGCTTGTCTCCATATATTTGAAACAGAGCTTTAGCAAGGAAAAACTATCAAAGAGGACAATTTGAAATCTACCGCAAATCCACTTTCTTTTTACACAGCTGCAAAATTTTTCAGACACATCGGGCCAAAAATAATCGAACTTGGGTGTCTTTACATATGGTTCTGTAAAATTTTCACTATTATCAGATTTTGATGGGGTTTGTTTCATTTTGCTCCTTGGAAAATACCCAATCAGTAGTATGTTAACGGATTTAATGTCACATATACTATTTACAAGATAATTGTGCCCAAGGGGTCACATGTCGATAGTTTAATTTTGTTAGATTTAGTCTGATTTCTTTGCTGTTTTTAATGCATTCCTTATGAAAAAATTAATGTGGCTTTAATTTAATAAACAGATTTATAATACCTATTACTAATATATGACAGAGGGTGCCAAAATCTTGTTTTTACAAAAAAATTGAAACTTTTATGCCAGGGGGGCATATTGTTTACCCTTGTCTGTTTGTCTGTCCCTCTGTTCGTTTGTTCATTCATTCATTCGTCCATCTGTACGAATAAAAAACACAGCTTTTGATGTTTTTCAGACACATTGCAACCAAATTGCAACTACTTCAAAGGAATCTAACTCACAATAAGTAGATGTACACACACACACACACACATCTTTTGGAATATTCAAAATAATGATTTTGGGTCTTAGAATTTCCATAATGGCTGCTGTTGCCATGGAAACAGGAAAAAGGCGGGAAAATTCAAAGTGTCTCAAAATGGATGAAACTTTACAGAAAGGTTGCCTAACATCTATAGAAATGATTTTTGGGCTTAGAATTTCACTTGTATATTTTGTGGGAAAAAAATGTGGAGGTATATCATCGTATCCATATTTGTACTAAGTCAACACCTGTATTGTGTCCATGCACATTTAAATTTGCACTTGCCGTATTGATTCAGGGTTCAGTTAGCGGGGGCATAATTGGTTGCCGAATGGCGACAGCTCTAGTTCGTTTTTCATCGGATTTTATCTGGGTTTGCTTAAATGCATTCTTCTTGAATAAAGGGTTTTTATTTTCTATAGGTTGTGAATAAAAAAGTTTCACTTAACTTTGTCTGTGATCATTTTCTGAAAACACTTGTTCGCTATCCTGTATGCCTTACAGTACATTAATCTATTTTAATTTGTTCTCTAGGTATAATGCCTGACAACAGAGAGACAGAGTTTGATGTACAGATACAGGAAAGTATCAGTACTCTACAAGAAATCAGTTCTAACATGGCTAAAGATGTTGCTATATTGTACAGTCCAGAAGATCTACCACCAATAGGCAAAGAAGGAGAACTTGTGTCTCCACGGCAACTAGGTCAAGATCTGAGACTTTCTGGATTTAATTGGTAATAAACAAATAATTCTACACACAAAAATCATGAATTGAAAAGTTTTGAATTTGATTTGGCCAGTTGATGTAAAATGTCAACAAATTTACAGCTTTTAACACACAGGTCAAGATAATTTTGCAACCAAATCCAGTGTTATAATTTAACGCTTCCACAACTAAAAGTACAGGCATTCAGTTTTACCATTCTTTATCATTTCCTCACCCCACAACATTAGTTTTCTAGATTTTTTATATAACAACACTAGCTGTATTGACTTGGTATCACTAGTAGGGTTTGCCTCATAGATTGCTTATTTATTGACAGTTATTTTCCAAAGGATGTGGACAATGTAAACCATTTGGAGATGACATTAGCTATCAAAAATGCAAAGGTAATTTAAGACGTCAATATCTTTCCTTCTATCTTTATCACATTTATTATTATTCATGTTGAACTTCAATGGCTCAAAAATCACTTGAACACCATGGATATCTCATACCCATGTTTCTGGTCCCTTTGTTCAAGTTTAAACATAATTCGACCTTGATAGCTCGAACCCTCCTCTACCTTGAACTGTTTTCATTGGTCCCTTAGGTTTTTGAGCCATTGAAGTTGGACTGTATTTCATCTTTAATTACTTTTTGTTACTTCATTTCCATGCAATGGTAATTTCTTATTAGAGTTTTGGATATGTTACTGCATAGACATGTCACTTTTAGAGATCAGCAATGAAAAAAAATCATGAAACGCTACAATTGCTGCCTATAAAAATTATGTAGCAAAGTCTGAACTTAAATAAATGTATCATACAAAATGTAAAAATTAATAGGGCAAAATCAATTAAATTAAATGCATTTCTTTTATTGTTGCTTTTCATCTTGAAGTCACCATGAAATGAGACATTCAGTAATAGACAAATTGATAATAGAAAAAAAAACAGACGAAGATAGTCCCTAGCAAAATTCATTGTTAAATGTTTATGAAAACTACATGTTATCTTAATTTATACCATAAAATTGCATACGGGTAAAATAGAAATGAAAGAGATCTTTAATAGCTTTGATATGATTTTTGTTTGTATCAGGTATTGGTTGTGTGTATGTCAGACAGATTTGTACGACACCCTAAGTGTCACCAGATGTTCCTGTATGCCTCAGAACAACTATATAAACCATATGCTATAGCTGTAATTGATGAGGGTACAGAATGGCAGGCTTCAGATTTATGTTTCAAGATCGGCAACCCAGTGAGTATATTGACCTGTGTTTCTAATCTTTGTCTGCTTCCTATCATGTTTGTTGTCTGTAAAGGTCTTCTCATATGATATAGTGTATCAGTTACTTTCACATGGTTGGGGTTGGTTTATATGCATGGTATGCAACCGGGTCATTACACCCCATTTACTAGTAAGATGCACTATTTTCAACTTTATGTGATGAAATATTCCAGATATTTGCACAAGGTTAGTGGTTTGCTTAAAGGAGTCATTAATTTCTCTGCCACTAAGAGGATATAACCCCCCTTTTTGGACTCAGGACTTTAGCCTTATTTTCAGCATACTTTAGACTTGACCATTCAAGTGTATGGACACAAAAGTCATAGCATTTTGGACTTGTACTTCAAATTTCAAAAAAAATAAATAGATGAAAAAATGGACTCTGGACTTCATCTCAAATTTTGGGTGTACTCTGGACTCAAGGGGATAGGGGGTTATACCCTCACTAAGCTAGTTAGAACAGTATTCCACCTGTATTGGAATGCCAATGCAGCCTGAAATACATGTAAATGTGGATGCAGATTTAAGATATTATATTGGTAAAGCTTGCCTTGAAATTAAAGGGAATATAAAAGTATAAAAATAATTCTTCGAAAAGTAATAAGGTTAAGGCTTTGCAGCCGTATAAGTCTAAAGTCATCGCATATTTTATTGTTTGGGTAAAATCAGTTTTCTTTAAATGTTTACATGATATTCACATGTTATTCCATAGAAGTTTTTGGATTTGTTATAATTTATACCATATGATAGGCCATTAAATTGTTTCATAGTAATACATAAAGCAATTTTTTAAACGAATCACAGTAAACTGATTGAATTTCCTAGTACAGCACTCCATTTCTTTGATAATTCAGAAGATTGTTCAAAGTGTCAAAAATTACCATGAATGCTAGGCTTCTTTTAATGAATTCTATTCTTCAGCCTTTAAATAAGGGGTCTGTTTTAAGGACACTGCATGTTATTATGATGCAAGGAGTTGTTATTTTTTTTATTACAGAAAATGGCCATGATCAAGAATATGAAGAGATACCAGAAGAAGATGGATGATTTGATTGACATCATAAGGAGTCATATATTGGATATAGAAAGAGTGAGTTATAGTCAAATCTCTTTTTAATACCTTTGTGTAAAACTTTTTTTTACAACAAAACATGTATTTTTGTCTACATAGACTTTTGCCAAAAGATAAACTGAATGCCTGTGATACAAGTATGCCAGTTGGGGAAAGAAATTTTGAATGTTAAATATTTGTGTGTAAAACCCTTTTTTACAGTAAAACCTGTATATTTATACATTTATCTACCTAGACTTTTGGCAAAAGTAGATAATATGTATGTTCAATAAGGAATAAAGGAAAAACTAAACTCCTGCAGTACAAGTATTCCAGCTGGGGAAAGAAACCAGAGCATTTTGAATGTTGAATATTGCCTTTTCCCAGAATACTAAGCTCAACATACATGTATGGAACTTTTTTTTTACAGAATATAGTGTCCTACCCTAGTGTATTTATCAGTTATTGTTGGGTCAATTCCTCTGAAGCTTGTAGTGTTACAACAGAAGCCAAGGAAGGATCCCTAGGTTTTGGAGATCCTAGAGCTTTGAAGAAATACTTAGAAAATAAAGGATTACACTGCTGGATAGATGTAGAACAAATGGGAAAAGTAAGTTTTTAAGGTAGTACAGGAGTTAAAAACTGCACATCATTCTTTCTTATCTGACAGAAAATGCAATTCACAATGGGAATGTTGGCAAAATGATTTTAGATGTCTTAATTATAGTTTAATTTGATCAAATATGCCACTTTTATTTGGCAACCATGCAGAATATTGAACCAGTATCAGCAAAAGCCTATTAAGGGGAAATAATTTGTATGAAACAAAATTTTGCCATTTATTCAAAAATTAGATCGATAACTCCAATTTTTTTCATGCAGATTGAAGTCGAGTATATAAATTAGCTAATAATATACCATTTAAATTTAGACCATAGGTTTGTTTACAAAGCAAAAGAAGAGCGTCATATTAGAATCTGTCTTATTTCAATGACTGTTTTAGCGACCATTTTTTTTATTCTTGTCCAGAAGTTGTAGTTACCATATATTCATCACAATGCAACATTTAAATTGTTAGAATAAAATTGTTAAAACTTATTCTTTTTAGTCGCCAAACAAAGTTACTAGTTTTTGTTGCATTTTTTTCTTCTTATTATTTATAAATGAAATTTCATATCTTTTACAGCTTGGTTTGTATCAAGACATCACTGTAGGATTACAGAATTGTAAAGTCCTTGTAATATGTGTTTCTGACGAGGTTAGTATGAAAAAATGTATTACATTGAAGGAACAAAAAGCTAGAGGGGGGACTTATTCTCTTGTAGTTTGTTAAATCAATTCTTATATAATTAAACAAAAAATTTTTAAAAAAAGATTAAAAAAAATTAAAGATTAAAAAATTTAGAATATTCCAAATATTTATTCGTTAACTATAAATGCAATTAGCATATACTATCAGTCATTTTCAGTTATTTAGTCGTATGTTTATTATAATTTTGCATTAGCTAAAAAAAATTTTTTGCACATTTTATAAAACAGTTGTCATTAAATCAAATCAAATTTAATTATTAGCTCACCTGGCTAAAGCCAGGGTGAGCTTTTGCCATCACTTGGCGTCCGTCGTCCGTCCGTC
>MJUU01036167.1:0-28524 GCA_002080025.1 Modiolus philippinarum | reverse complement strand
AGGGGGGGTTCTGATTAATAAGTGTAATATCGCGAACATTTTCGGGTTATTCCTTAGTAAAACATAAGGATATTCATTAAACAAAACATGATTGTCCGAAAAAAGGGGGATTCCAACCCCCGGACCCCCCTTTGGATCCGCCAATGCTACATGTGGCAAAACTTCGTAGTCATCCAAAGAACTGCTGCATACGTCTGCATGTATTAAGTTATTCCGTAATACGTGAAAACAATAGGATTGTATGTCGATTGTGCAATACACAGGTAAACAATCTTATTTTGATAAAATTATTTATGTTTTCGAAGAGTGTATTAAGGGAGGTAAATCAATCATACAGACCCATGCATTATGCAACTACGCGGCAGGCTGGTTGATCCGAGACGCAATATAAAAAAAGATTAATTTGATAAACATGCATATTGTTTTCAATTTAATATCACAACACCGTATTCAACTCAAGAAAATGAAAAAATATAACTTAAATACAATGTATAATATTTTGATAGAAACTTGCGAACTATATTTTATCGGAAGCACGAAGATCATCTTTCAGAGCTGTCAATAGGCTTAAAGCTCCACGTGATTTTTTCTTGTCATATTAAGAACTCTCCGCCTTCGGCTTACGAGTTAAGAAGGCGTTTTACATTTCCGCAAATTGACGACTTTCCAATTACTAAAGCGCCGCCTGGTGGACGATCATCGAACTACAAAACTGCGGCTGATTAGCCGCAGTTTCTTCTATTCTCTTATCCGGACATCCGGGCACTTTACCTGTGGAGGAGGTAAAAATGGCCACATTTCACTACATATCTAAGTAACTTCAACTTTGATTTATTCATTCATTTTTCAAGATATTTCAATGAAACTCGGATTATGCATTTGGAACATCAGTATCAACATCATATTCGAATTTCAAGATCATAGGTATTATAACACCGAATATATTGCAATTTAAAATATCGATTTTTTACATAGATTATATAAGAAAACATCGATCGCGTCGGGGTATAAGACTTGTCTGATTGGTCAATTCAGCTTTGTGATGTCACGCCGGATAAGAGAATTTGTGTAACTGAAAATCGGCACTTGTTTTAATCGTATTACACAGCACAGGTGACCAGACAAACTTACCTGAGCACCTTCCCACACGCGCACACATAGCAGAGAGTCAGAATAACATTTTTTGCTACGTTTATTCAAACTAAAATGTATGGCACGCCAAAGCCACAAAAATGAGATAAAATAGCATTATCTCAGGAAATGCTATCTTATCTGAATTTTTGTGGTTTTGGCGCACATTATCAGACATGTATTATCAGGTTTCCTCATTACCTCCTGATAAGTACTTTCAAATATTTTATACATAGGTCTCTATGAAATCTATGTGGTAATGATGTTTTATCTCAAGATAACATAGCATTATCTGTTAATACAGTTTTTTCTGCATTTTTGTGGTTTTGGCGTGCTAGTAAATGTATTATCTGTTTTCTAATATCAACCAATCAGACGTAATATCTGTGGGAAACTGTATTATCTGATCTATGTAACTGTATTATCTGATTTATGCGGGGATTTATGTTGAAACCAATCAGATGTAGATAGAAAAATTTCAATAACTTATTAAATTCAATCTTTTTAGATCAAATTATCTTTTCTGAAAAACTATGTTATAATGATCTTAGATAATTTTAGAATTGTAACATAATTTCTTTTCGTTTTCTTATCCATTTACCATTTATAACGAATTTTGTAATATCGCGTGTATATATTATTCTGTATTTTCTCTTTGTCTTTGTAAAATTAGTATATTAGAAATTACAATATCACAATATTTCATCGTTAAAATTACCTGTTTTGACACTCAATTACCTGTGATCGTTGCATGAATGTATATTCTATGAAATATACATGCGAAATATACATGCAAGTATGACCTCCACGCAGAATTGAATACATGTAATTGTGTTTTAATTAATGTTTGCATAAAAACATTACTTTAGTGAATCATGAAAAAAACAAGTAATTGTCAGATTGAATCTGAAGTGTAAATTTGAGATATATAGTATATATTCTTATTATTTTTATCTTTATCATGACGGTATGGAATGTGTATCTGAGGCAGTCTTTGTGTTTGCACGTTTTGTGTTGTTTATCAATATTACGTTGTTATTTATTTTTTATAAATCAGAAGTTAAAGAGCTCTTGTGCGCTCATGTTTGCTTGTTAATTTGTACAAGCTATGACTTAAAAAATACCACTTACTTACTTACTGTTGAAATGGGGGGGNNNNGGGGGGGGGGGGTATGGAAGTCTTTCAAACTTTTGTCTATTTCTTGCAGGATCTAAGCAAAGTTTGTAGTTTAACCATGCTAACTTTAATTTATTTATTTATTATTCAAGGACGTGCGAGACCAGGAAGTAAATTTTGTTTCTTACAGAACACCCGGTTGAAAATAAGTGAGAATGTTAACAGTGATATTAATAAAATATATATATTAAAGAATAAATCAAATGTACATTTTTCATATTTTTAAAGTTTTTAGTTGCTAGCAGTCAAGGAATCGTTTTCTTAGCGAATGAAATTGCATGTAACAGATGAAGACGGATGTTCTTCAATGGGCACAATAAATTATTACATACGGATTAGACATCTATCATAAGATAGTTCATTACCTGTTAACAGATAAAGAAGTTCATTACCATTTATGATAAGCAATTTCATTACCTATTACCTCCAGGAAAGAATGTTTTATCTCTTTATTGCATAGAGACCTATGTTAATTTTTTTTTCATATTTAATTATCAGGAGTAAATGATATTTTATCTGCGCCAAAACCACAAAAATACAGATAAGATAGCATTACCTGAGATAATGCTATTTTATCTCATTTTTGTGGCTTTGGCGTGCCATAAAAATGTATTTTATAAAATAATCAAAATTACCCCTAAAATGCATAGAACCGTTGAGGAAGTTCTATGCATTTACATTTATACAATTTTTAAAATCATATATTTTCGTTTTTTCTTATTTTTATTCCTAAAATTTTGTATTTCAGCATTTTTTTTTAAAGACTTGTTAAAGATAAAAATGTATTCAATTTAAATTTTATCGGAATACACATCGATTTCCAGGTGACATTGGACATACCTGAAATAATTCTATAATGTTTGGTGTTTGATGGTAAAATGTTGAATATTAAAAAATGAAAATATAAATTATTTATTTTATACGCCGAAAACGATTTATTTCAACATCTCACATGTAAGACCACAAATTATTTTCGTTGTAACTGCAACAGCAAGACATGCAGAGGCGCAATAGTTGCACTACACAAGCATGACTGAAAGCAGAATGTAGCAACAATTTTTACAAATCATTGATTGCAGAAAAGTTTTTAAACAGTTTTTTATGACCATAAAATGTGAATGATTTCAACAAGATATATACACAAGACATTTCCGGCGTGGTTGGGAAACAGCTATATATAACACAATAATGTCTAGGTCAACAGATATAAGCCCTGTAGCCTTCTAAAACTGCTTGAATATGAATAGCTTAAAGGCTGGGTTCAGAACTTTATAGGTAAGCGCATCACTACATTGCATTGATACAAACTACAAAAAGTTAAACTTTGGTCATGTGGCCGAATTGCATGTTCGAAAAAATATAAGCCAAAGCATTTGAATAATGTTACTTTAGACATTTCTGCTTAAAAAAGTCTGTTGTTGAGATTTACCATCAGAATAAGTGCAGGCCGACTCTGAAGTGGCAAATATTAATGAAATATTAATGAAAAGAAATGCAATGGGTGTCAGTAAAATTGTTCTTAATGTGAAATTGAAATTAGTTTGAAAACGAAAAACAAATGGTTACAAGTATAGATTTCTTCTCTATGTAAAGCAACAAGTTATGCTGTGGACAATTGCTTGCGCCGATTCCAGACTGTTTCAATTTTCGAAAGCTACTTTATTGACCTGGGCTGCTTTTAGTAGCAGACTGCAATAAAATTATTTTCATTTCAGGAAATACACAAAGAAATATAAAAATGCGCATTTTTTTCATGGTCAATCTCATGGTGAAACATTCGGCTGCATGTGAATAAAAAAGTTTTTCATTTGTAAAATAAAAATAAATTGGACAGAAAATGTTGCAAAGAAATTTCGTAAAAATAAGCATGTCCTTTACTAGCGGTAACAGATACCTATGTTATGTCACTGTCGGTAATTAAACGAAGGTCTGCATTGTATCTTGTTGATTGTCCTAATTAACAAATTTACCTGTAACACCCACCTGTATGAAGGGGAGTTTATTGAAAGCGCGCTTTTACATATCAAAAGCGCATTTTTATTTCATCAAAAGCGCACATTTTTGCATATCAAAAGCGCACTGATCACCTGTATTTTAAATGTGATTTTATCAAAAGTTGAGGGCTAATACATATAATTACACTAAAAATGTGAGAAATATATTACATTAAAAATATGTAAGACTAAAAGCACTAGTTAAGATCATACGTAGACCGGTGTGAAATGCTTCTAGGCACATAAAATGTTCATATCAAAAGACGCAATGTTTTCGATCATAGTTTAAAAAATGTTAAAAGAGGGAATGTTTTCTAATCAGATGAAACAATCATAAGATAATCAACATACTTAAAACAACGATTATTATCCAAAGTTTGTACCAATTAAGTCTTTTGCAAAGGTATCTCCAACTAAGGGTAGACTGACATGAATACAACACGGTGCGCTTTCGATAACCCTAACCGGTGCGCTTTTGATGAAACAGTAAAATTTCAAAAGTGCGCTTTTGATATACGCCCGTTTGAAGTCACCTGTGGCCACTGGTAACAACTATTTCGTGTAATGTAATTATATGTGATGTCAATCAAAGTTGTGTAACGGGCATTACGTTTCCGGAGAAAAGATATTACCGAGAATAAAGGGAACGATTTGTTTATAGTGGCCACGATTTGTTAATTCGAGGGAACGATTTGATAATTCGTGGCCACGATTTGATAATTTGTGGGAACGATTTGTTAATTCGTGGGAACGATTTGTTTCTCGTAGCCACGATTTGTTAATTCGTGGCCAAATTTTGTCAAATCGTGGGAACAATTTGTTTCTTGTGGCCATACTTTGTCAAATCATGGGAATGATTTGTTTCTCGTGGCCACCAATTGTTAATTCGTTGGAAAGATTTGTTAATTCGTCGCCACGATTTTTCAAATCGTGGGACAATTTCTTTATCGTGGCCAAGATTTGTTAATTCGTGGCCACGATTTGATAATTAGTGGGAACGATTTGTTAATTCGTGTTCATGATTTGTCAAATCGTGGGAACGATTTGTTTCTTGTGGCAACGATTTGTTTCTTGTGGCAACGATTTGTTAATTCGTGGGACTACGATTTGTTAATTCGTGAGAACGATTTGTTAATTCGTGGCCACGATTTGTCAAATTGTTGGAAAGATTTTTTTATTCGTGGCCACGATTTGTCAATTCGTGGGAACGATTTATATCTCGTGGCCAAGATTTGATAATTCGTGTTAACGATTTGTACCTCGTGGCCACGATTTGATAATTCATGGGAACGATTTGTTTCTCGTGGCCACGGTTTGTGTTGATTTTGTTTTTTTTTTGCATCACATAATGTAACCCAAATAAGCTTTCATAACATAGGGGCCTAATATAGTGTTATTAACTGTCTGCTTCTGTATTGGCCCCGTATAGATTCGAGGTTAGCTGTATTGTTCCCGAGCCCCGGATACGGGGCCAATACATAAACAAACAGTTCATAACACTTATATTAAATAATCTGACTTTTTTCTTTTAGCACTTATACATGTACATTTTTTGTTGTTATTGTTGTAAAAATGGGGTGCTCCGTTTCCGATAATTATTACAGTTTACCCCCCCCCCCTTTTCCTTGTTTTTGGACCCATTGGACCCATGGTTTAGCAAATAAAAATTATGTATTCTGTATTCTGTACAAGGGTCAAATTTATATAGGTATGAAAGTTGTTTAGAACCGTTACGTTCGTCGTACTTTTACTTTCTTTTGTTGACGACGTCAACTTCCACACAGCTTTGTTGTTTACTTTAAAATAATTGTGCCTTTGCATCCAATTAATGTTTATTGTGTTCTTATAGATTTAATGATAAACAAGATATAAAGAGAAGTTAGGCCTATAGATATTTGTTTTACTTTACCGATTTTTATTGATCATTTTATGTATTGATCGGGTTCTATTTAATAAAGTTCGGGTTTCCCCTCGGAGTCGGGATAAAAATAGGTCGTCGTGTTTCATGATTTTTACGTGTTAAACATTCTTATATATATGTCATGCATTAAAAAAAGAATTTATTACATACTTAGTAGAAATAAAAGCATTTTTGCATGATCAATATGACCGGAAGTAAACTGTCCATATTTTCACACCCCGGGAAAATAATAGGTTATTTTATGCTCCTCGTGCATCTCAGACAAAATAAATGACTTCCGGTCCATATTGGCCTGGGCAAATAAACGACTTCCGGTCCATATCGGCCTGGCATTTCTAAACGTCGGAAGTATGTAATAAAAAGTTTAATACATGTGCATTTCCATATTGACCTGATTATCATCCCTCGACCCACATTGTCCCTCGACTTCGTCTCGGGCCAATATGGGTGTCTCGGGATGATAACCAGGCCAATATGGAAATGCCCATGTATTAATCTCTATTTATTCTAATTTTGCGCATGTAGATTTACGGATTGGAATTATTATATTGAGAAAACACGTTACAGCTATCGTGAATACAATTTACTATAAATAACCACTCTCCAGATGGCCTCAATGAACCCAGTATTGGCCCGGGACAATACAGGATTTGCCTGTATTGCCCGGGGCCGAAAAATCTGTATCAATATCACTAGGGCTAAGCCATTAGTATGACACATGCCTTGCTTGCCATATTAGAGCTGATTATATCATATTATTTAATAGAGATATCCCATAAAAGTACGTAACTCTGCGAGAAATACCTATCTCGACGCAACTTTACCTATGATCATGAAGCATGACAAACGGGATCATGTATTATTTACTAAGTAGAACAGAAATGCAATAACCATTGTAACGGTTGTGGTCAGTTTCTACGATGAATGACTTATTTTAGAATCGATAGTTTATTTGTTCCCCCTTTTCAGGATAATATATTTGGCACCTCCATACAATTTACGACAGAATCGAACAGACCTTTTTGATGTGTCATTGTTGATTACGTTTGTCGGTCACGTTATGAACTATTGCATTTGTATTCGGATATTTTAGAACCGAACCCACCGTTAGTTTGTGACGTGTATATCTTTTGTCAGCTTCCGTGTTAAAAAAAAGCACAATGTCATCAAATGTTGCAAGCAACAGACAAAATATTGTACACATTCATACACAATGTAGCATTGTGTCTTCTTTTTACAAAGGAACCATCAATTATTGATATAGAAGCGAACAATGAATCGGACACAACATCACTGCATTTGATTGGTCAAGAAGATAAAGTAGGGACACATTTATTGAATCGACCCTAACTGTTGTCGGTAGAATGCAGCTCATTCAGAGTGAATGTGTCTACTTTGGAGGATGCGAGATGGAAGTATTAGATGGAATACCTTTTTCTGAAAAAAAATCGTGCATAATTTTGGGAAAAGTGAGAAAAAACGGCAAATATAGCCCGGAACTCCCTTTTTTCTATAACCAATTGAAAACTCCCTTTCGAAGCCAGGATCCCGTTGTGAAATTCCATGCGTTTAATTTGTAATAAGAAACACGTTTTATGTATTAATTTTTTATTTTTTCATTTTTATTTTATTTAATTATTTTTATTATTATTTTTTTTTAATTTTTATATTTTTTTCGAGGCGATGTACATTCATGTCATTTTATGTGCTATGGAAGGATCAACACTTCTCGCAGACAACTATCCTCATAGCCTACCGGAAGCTGATGTCGATTACATCCCTCGTTTCTCCTTACTGTCACATTTTGAACCCCCGTGAATTTTTTTCTACATATTTAATTTTACAAACACTGATAACTGTATATGTATATTATTCCATGATACGGCTGAAATATGATATAAAAATGATTATCTTTATATATTTCGATTTACAGATGTAAGCCTACTTTTGATTGGATAACGTTCGTTGAATGTCAACATATATTCGGAAAACTGCCAGGTAATATAAGTTGTCATGGAAATTGACAACGTCATAACATGAAAACAACATTGTGAAATTGATAAAAGTAACATTTTTCGCAGATTTCATTTCACCTGGGCTGTTAATCGGAATATACAGGTAATTCAGGTTACAGACGGGGTATATAGCTTGACATACCCTGGATGTTTATTATATTTCCTTCGGCTTCGCCTCAGGAAATATAACTAAACATCCAGGGTATGTCACGCTATACCTGAATAACATATAATATAACGCGGCTGATTGTTTCTCATAAAAATTATTACGCAGACAGAAATCTAACCGAATAGGGAAAAAAGATGTCAAGAAAACACTTGATGCCAACCACAATTATTTTCACAATATAAATTTAACCATAAACTTTTCTTTTTATTTTTTTTTCTCGTAGTGTGTTGGAAGAGGGGGGTTGTACAAATTATCAAGCAGTACATCTGTAAAGGTAATCAAAACATAGTGTGTTTTACTTTTCTGATTATATATATATAATGCGGTGTAATTCTTAGATTTTTTTTTATTACAAAAGAAACATTTTATACCAAAATGACAGGCAATATCATAGCGTCTGACACCTTGGTCGGTTTCAAGGGCTTCGTCGAAGAGGTGCAAGGCGCGTCCCAAGCTGGTGGATGGGGAATGCCCTTTCCATAAGGGTTAGTCAGATCATAAAACGGAAAGCCGGATCGTGTCCCGTCGTAGACGAAATGTGCATGTGAAGAAACGCCAAATTTCATGCCGTATAAATTCTATAAGGAGAGCAGTCTTCCGAGTCGGTATAAAAGGCTAAATTTCCTGCCCCTACCCATTTCTTTCCTTTTCCATTGGCAATCAAACGTCGTTCACCTGCTTCTCCCTTCAACTTCTGTTACTAATATTTTTAATTGATTTCTGATATATACTCTAACTAAATCAAGTAATCAATACTTATTGCGCTTCCTCCAAGTATCTCGATGCCTATTCCGTCAAGGGCGTCAACCAAAGGATGACATGTAGAATTCTTTATAAAATTTGTACATACATGTTCTTAGAATTCTTGAAATTGTATATAAACATTTTCGAAAAAGATACTTTTAGCTATGCCATGAAAAATTGTGGCTTCATGACACACAGCCCAAACGAATCATAAATGGTCTTGAAGCGATGCATACATCAAGAATCCGTTCATCACAAACATCAACTATTAAATGGCTTAATTGGAAGGACCTTTACTTATTTTTTACCGCGCACTTGAAAAACAAATATTGTACTGACTGTATACGATTTTTATTTAAATTTATCATTATCTTTCCTCAGTAAAATATAAATATCCTTTTCCTCCTAAGCTAGATTATTTCATTCTCAAAATATTGTGTTTTATTAATCAAATAGTAGCTTCCAAACAAAAGTCATAATGAGATTGCTCTTGTTGATTTCAGTATGACCAGTATGGCCATGCAGCATTAAATAATCTTCTCTCATTGCAGAAAAAAGTAGTGATCAATAAATGTCAAAAAGTTATTCTAAGCACTTTGTAGATTCAGTCAAATTAAATTATCGATCTACATCTGTACGGTCTTGTAAGGTCATAGTCACCCAGATAGGTATATCGTACGTATGACCAGCTTTGACGAGAGAGATACGATCCAGATTTAACGAGCGTTAAAGTGTTAAAATTCGCTCAATAAATGCAAATAGATTGCACTTTA
This sequence comes from Modiolus philippinarum, assembly GCA_002080025.1. Taxonomy (NCBI): domain Eukaryota; kingdom Metazoa; phylum Mollusca; class Bivalvia; order Mytilida; family Modiolidae; genus Modiolus; species Modiolus philippinarum. The sequence goes on along the minus strand of MJUU01036167.1, from coordinate 18,600 downwards.
TTTTATATTGAGTCGGGTATACAGAGCTTGTCATTTGGAATAAAAATTTGCTACTATTGATTTTATTCAATGTTACAAAAATAAACGGTCCCCATACGCACGCTGGTCCATGATAACGCAGTGACAACGGTGACAACGCACTGACAACGGTATGCCATAATTTTTTAGTTTATGAATTTTAGTCAGTAAAGTATTTAATTCTATTGTTAACAATACCCACACGGAAAGTAAAAATTATTCAGAAATCGCTGTATCGTGCCTTTAAAGTGTTTCGAAATAGTTATATTATGATAAAACTGAAAACCGTTGGAACGATAATGCTGAAATAGTTGTTATTTTGGAAATTTTCTGAAATTCTCGTTAAAATACATAAATGTATGAATGGAACCCAAACCATACAGAAACACACTACCTTTCTGTTTCTTATCAGTTGAACAATTGTAAATTAGTACTTTAAAGGTATTTTTCAAGTCAACGCACAGTACAACGATTTCATAACAACGCAAAAACAACGGTGAAGTACATAGCATATGATATATCCTGTAAGAGATATCTTAAATTCCAACTTAATTTCAGATAAAAATGTGGTCAACTACATTTTAGTTTATTATTTATTGTTATTTTGTATTTAAAAACTGAGGAAAATACTTCTTCCATAAAGCATAAATTGGTGCTTTATTTTTGGGACGATCAAGTTTTAACTAATTTTCACACACCCACTTGTCTAACATATATGTAAATGTATAAAGAGAACCATGGGCCATCAAATGCCGAGCTATCTCCACCAATAGAGATGACGCAATGTTTTCCTTTACCTTTGAAAGGGAAAAATCCGCTTATAGTTTCAAAGTTTGATATATTCTACATTTAGTGTGATAATGGGATACACGCATGACATGGGACCGACAGCTTGTTCTAGGCATGAAGCTCGAAGCATAAGTGTGACAAATAAGCTGTATGGCTCTGGAGTTCAATTTGAATTGATTTGATTTAAAACTATGGAGCATGTTATGGTACACTTCAAATAAATCAAAAGTTTATCGCTGTTGGGAGGTATTGGTCAGCATTTCTTTATTAAATTGACAAGGAATCTCGTCCTGTCCCACCTTACTGGTATTTCGTTACTGTCGAGCTTGTAGTTTGTACAGTGATTTCTTGAACAGAGCAAAAACACTGTCCCAAAAGCTACTTAGTCAGGGATTTGTTCAACCTTTGTTAATTTCATCCCTCAAGAAATTCTATGGCCGTCACCATAGCAGTATCCCAAATGAAATTGGACATTTTCAGCTATATTCACGTCTTCCCGGATTTGACTACCGACTTTGACATTTTCCCGGATTGAATCACTCACAGTGTGACGGATGCTGTTAACAGAGCAGGACATGCTTACCCTTCCGGAGCACGTGATGTCACTCTCAGTTTCACTGGAGTTCACACTGTGAGTGCCTTTGTTCTGAATGTTGAGGTTTCTGGTTCTGGGCTTTGTGTCTCTCTGGCGTCATTGTTTTTGTGTCTAACGTCATTGTTTTCTGTGTTCTCGTTTTTGCCCTGTCTTTGGACTTCGATTTTTGTGAATTTCACCCCTTTGTTCCTTCGGTATTCTACTGCCGTTGTTTTCGACTTCAAACACACGAAAGCTCGAACCCGTGGAATCTCGCGTGTAATTTACTGTGAGTTTCTGGTTTTAAATATATATGGTAGTTTTTACTGATTTTTTTCTTCAAAAACTATGAATTTAGGGAACTTGAAGGGATCTATATATATTCGCGACAGGTAACCAGTCCAAAAAACATTGAATAAAGAAGTACATCAATCAGACTTTCCGTGAAACTTGAAAATACTTTCAAAAGTGGTCCGTTATCCAGACCCCTAATTTAGAGTTACAGCTGCAATTAGACATCGACTTTTCTGCAATTGTTTTTTTTTTTTCGTTTTTCATTTCGACCTGTCAAAGTCGTCACAAAGTGCATGTTTTTTTAATAAATCAAAAATCGGATGTCGGAGAGTAGTTTCAGCTCACTGACGCAACTTACAGACTAATTATGTCATTAAGTAATACGACAGATTGTTGTCTTTGCGTTGTACCTGAATCGTTGTCTTATGCGTTGCATTATTTGCAATGCTATTACGCGATTTTACGAAGATCTGGAACATTTAAATCTTGGGAAAACATAAAAAATGGACATACCATTTCGTAATGCTGCTTTATTCATTCATAAAGGAATATACTTTAGAGAGAAAATTAGGAAATTCCACAAATGACACTTATTTTTTGTTCGACCGTTCAAATTGTTCACAGTTTTATTCTTAAACACCAGTTTTCTGCACTTCACTAATGTAACATCCCGATTCCGCAATAATTTTCACATTCCGTGTGGGTATTTTCAAAATTTTAATGGATTACAATAAAATCTTAAAACACCAAAAATAAAACCTATCGTCAGATTTACGCGTGTAACACCATATATTTCCGTTGTCTGTGCGTTGCAAAGACCATTGTCAACGCGTTGGCACCGTTGTCAGTGCGTTATCATAGACCAGCGTGATACGTTCGTCAACCGTTACGTACTTTTATGAGATATCTCTATTAAGTACTAGTAGAAACCCGTGGATGAGGGTTACGAATGGCTCCCTTACTCAGAATGGAGCAATATAGAAGTTGTAGACAGAGCTATATTTACTGGAATCATTTGCAAAATAAAAAAGGTTGAAAAAACATGTTCGAGAACTATTTAATATAATAGTATTTTAAATCGTGAGAAATGTTTGACGTTCATGTGATACTTGTATTATACAATTATGGTCTTTTGTAGAGGTCTTTTTAAACCGATATGGAGCATCAGTCAATATAATTGATATTTAGTGGTCTATTTAAACCAATATCGACCGATACAAAAGACCTTAATTGTTTTATTATATAATTAAAAAGAAAATATATCTTAATAATAATCTGTTAAAATAAAATCCATCAATGACTCCACAAAAGTTGAAAATTTTTGATCAAAAACAAAATTCAAGAGAACCGACTTTAAATTTGTGTAAATTAGACAAAAGTTTGCTAATCGAAGACTTATTTGCCTTTTTTTGCATTTCGGTAATATTTGATTTCAAATGACACCTTCTGACATCGACGTTGTACATAATGTACCGATTCAGAAATTCCGTACTCGCGAAATAGGCATATGTCTTGACCAATCAGCAAAGTCATGAATAATTACAATCCAAGAATGTTGTAGAATTGCTGAATTGGTCCATTGTGCACTGACAGTGTATATGTTTATTGCAAGTGGTAAAGGGTTATTTTTGTTGATCGTCATTTTCATTTTCAGGGTTTCAGTATGATTGATTAATGCCCTTAGGCCTAAAAAAATACCTGTGTTTCCGGTAACATTACTAGGGTCGGTAGTTAGGCTTTTTTTCCAAAACTTTTTACATAGACATATAGAGAGTAACTTCTGGACTTTAACAGTGCTTCTTTAAAAATTGCCAAAAAACTTTAGGGTAGGCATTTTTAGCCCAAAAAATCTAGGGTCGGTCGGGTTAGCGGAAACACAGATTTTTTTTTATTCTGCTTTATTTCATTGTGGTTCGTGCATGCAAGTGAAATTCTTACTTTTCGTTCATCGACTTTAATCTTTCTTTTTTTTAGACCTCCATCCTTGACGTAACATTATCTACATAGGATATATAATCCAAAATGCTAATAATAACAGATATGACACACATGTATGGAACGCCATAGCTGTCTGCTGTGGTGGAAAATTTAATATATCCAGTAGCCTACTCTTTATGTTCAGTACTTCTTTCTTTATATTGAATGGTTTTTACATTATGTTCAGTAGGGACACCATTATGTTCAGTAGATATTTCATTATGTTCAGTAGGGACACCATTATGTTCAGTAGATATTTCAAAATGTTTAGTAGATATATCATTAGGCCAAAGTTGTGTTTTTCTCTGTTTTGCGTCCGCGTGCGGGTAGGTTTTTGCCGACTTTGTGGTGAAAACAAACACAATTTTTTTTTTCATTTTGTCAAAAAATTTGAAATTTTTACATACCGGAGATAACAGTATACCGCAAATAGTTTCTTTCCCCTACAAAATATTCCCCCGTAGAAAAGAAAACATGTTGGTTGGAAAAATGAAAGATTACGGCACAAAAGGTGCATAAAACAATTGGAAGTATCACAGGAAATAGTGTATGTCTCCCTGTCAAACGATAAAAATGTAATACCAGACCCTTTCTCATTTTTGCCCATACCATAACCGGCACTTATTTTGGCAAGTCTATCTATAATTTGTCGTACCAGACCCTTTCTCTTTTTTTGACCATAACATAACCGGCACTTATTTAGGCAAGTCTATATATAATTTGTCCAGTTAAACTCTTATTTAATAAATTGTTCTTGTCTCCAACCAAAGGGGGTAGGAAAATCGAAGTATATCATTGGGTTTGAAATTGCCGAATGCCATTGACGGTGTTATTTTTTCATCTTATGTTTCCTATGGGGAATCTATGAGAATCAATGAAAAAGTGACTAGTCTACACATGGAATAGACTTTTAATGCCTTAATGAATAGCAAAGAACCACTTATAGTTATGTATCAAAGAAATTTGGTGCTAATTCTGATGTCTTGATGAATGAATGTAAGCTAAAAGAGTGTCATGTGAAATACTGTCCGGGTGTGATAAATTTGTATTTAAAACCATTAATAGAGACTGAAAGTAATCATTCTAGTGTTTAATTCCATCCAATAATGAGGCTGGACGGTATTTCATGATGGACACTAAATAATTTTATATGTATACAAAAACTTGAAAAATTTTGTCAATAGTCGTCAGATGTAAACTTTTATAAGGCACGAACCATTTGAATTTCGGGGGGGCTGGGATTTTTACCTGAGCCGGGAATTTTTTTGTCCCCTTCGCTGGCCAGATTATTTTTTTCTCATTTTTACTTTGCTAGGAAATTTCGTTGAGCCGGGTTTATTTTTCTAATGGACAGGATCAGGTTCGGCCCAGATGCTAGTCAGAAACTTTTTTGGGGCAAAAATCGGAGCCAGAATTTTTTTCTAAAATATACCAGCCNGGGTACAAATGTACATGTAAGGGGTGATACAGTTGAGCTCTTGACCGATCATCTGCCCGTGGGTCAACACTCTTGAACACAGCATTTTTCTTCCTGTTATGCTCATAGCAATCAAATGTGTACTTTGAAACTTTCTATGGCGTTTTGTACCACACATCTGATTCACATGCTGGAGTAATGCTCCTTCACTTTTCTACTTCCTGCTTACTAATAGCTGTTTTTTTTTTGTTTTTTTTTATTGTGGAATACATGGAAATTTTCAAAACATTTTTTTTTAGGATTGAGTACTACTTTATAACGAATTGACATTTGGTCTTGAAGCTTTCAGTATGAGGAGTTGTACCCTGAAACTCTATATGTGATGTATCCATAATGAGCTCATAACAATGTCATAGTGACTTGTGAAATTTTGTTCCCATAAAAGACAGCAGGCTATATATATGACACATGCTTAATTATCTCAATATCCATTTATTTTCTCTTGTGGAGTATGTCAAAAAGGCAACCTAACAAAAAAATTAAAGCATGAACCAAATGCTACCCCTTTAGGTTCTTGAAGCAGTCTTTAATATATTTTTATATGCACATATTTTGAACCAAAGGCAAGTAACGTCTATCATGTCTATGAAATTGGAGACTGTGGCATTTTACCAAATCAGCTTTAGAACAGCTTTTTTCTTGAGTATTTTGATATATTCAACCCTTTAAAAATGATCAGTACTTGGGTGCTGATCCGAAAGCCGATTATTCTTTGAACCTTACAATATCTAAATTTTTGTAAATTTTAATGAAAACTAAGGAGTATCTCCCTCGTGCAAAGCTCTGTCCTTAGCTAATTTTGGCTTTACTTTTAGATCATATTGGTTATTTGTTCTCTATCAGTTTTTAAACATCTTTGAGTTTATGGTCTTCCAAACGTTAAGATTTTATCTGCACTGAAGAGACATAAGTTGTCGAAATGTGCATATGCAGAAAGAAAATTTCCAGTGACTTCGGTATTTAGTTATTATTTTATACTCAGGTACACAGTGCCCATACTATGTATGAGAAAATCTTAACATGTGCACAAAATTTTGTGTTTTTTTTTCTGTGTGTTTTTTTTCTCCTTGCTGGCTGGTAGGTTTTCAGAAAATGAGTTGACGCAAAACAAATAAAAAACAGACACGACCTTATGTGCAGTAGATATTTCATTATGTTCAGTAGATATTTCATTATGTTCAGTAGATATTTCATTATGTTCAGTAATGTTCAGTAGATATTTCATTATGTTCAGTAGATATACCATTATGTTCAGTAGATATTTCATTTTGTTCAGTAGATATTTTATTATGTTCAGTAGATATTTCATTATATTCAGTAGATAAAGATCAACTCGTCTGAAACCGCTGGGCCAATTGCAACGACACTTGGTCACAGTAGTCCTTGGGTGGTCTACTTTAAAAATTATGTCTGACATATCCGCACCTAATCAAAGATGGCCGCCAGCCAGGTCAATAGATTAACATTGGACCCTAAGGGAAATGCATTAAAAAATGAACTCACCTGAAACCGCTGAGCCAATTACAACCGAATTTGTTCACAGAAGTCTTTTGATGGTCTACTTTAAAAATTATGCCCGACATGTCCGCAACTTATCCAAGATGGCCGACAGCGGGGACTATAGATTAACATTGGACCCTATGGGAAATGCGATATAGCTGAAATATTGCTAAAGTTGGCGTATCGACTCTTCTGAAGCGCTAAGCCAATTTGTACCAAACTTTGCCACAAAAGTCTTTAGGTGGTCTACTTTAAAAATGGTGTAAGACATGTCCGTACCCAATCCAAGATGGCTGCCAGCTGGAACCATAGATTAACATTGGACCCTACGGGAAATGCATTCAAAAATCAACTCCTCTGAAACTGCTAGGCCAAATAATACAAAATTTGACCACAATAGCCCTTGGGTGCCTACCTTTTAAAATTTTGCCCAACAGACTGATGGTGTCCAGGTGAGTGATACAGGCTCATGGGAGCCTCTAGTTACATAACCAAGCAACAAATGTTGGTTTGGGCCATTAAATGTCCAAATAGGCCCTTGTCCTTTTAAGCATGAATATAATGTTTACATCTTGTATATTTAGCAGGAAGAAGAGGAGAGATTACCCTGCATAAAGTATTTGCATTTATTACAAGCGCAGAAGAAGAGCTAGCCTTGGGATTTTCCATACAGCCTACTGTTCATTTTGTTTTACAAGAATCTTTTCTCCCTACTTCAAATACTTGTGTAAATAGATTATTCTTGACAGAACCAACATGTCAAACAGAAATCCCAGATGAAAAAGTTTTGTTTAATCTATTTGATTATGTATTTAGCAACTCATTTTATGGGTTGTCATAAACATCTGTGTAACTGAATGGTATGATGCAGTGGTCATCAGAGTCGGCGTCGTCGTCTGTGGACAGTATAACTAGTAGTTCTATTGTCGGATCAATACGTAATTTTAGGACAATGTTCCCTGGCACAATATAGGCAGCTGCCATTCAAAAAAGGGTCCCTGGCCTCACCCGTTTCAGAATAAGGGTCCAAATTCCATGTTTTTGCATATTTGTATGCAGTTCCGTTATTTTTTATCATATTTTGATGGGGTTTGTTTCATTTTATTCCTAATAAAATTTAGCAGCTGTTGTTGCAACATCAACCGTTCACGAGATATAAGGGGCCCAAAAGGGGAAAATCTCAAAAATTTTAAGTTTTTTTTATTTCTAGTTGTATTTTAATGCAGTTTTTTCATTTGATTCTTTATGAAAAATAAATATAGTGCACAACTATCAGATTTTGGATAACTCTTCCTGTTTCCGAGCTTTAAGGGGCCAAATAGGACCAAAATTGCAAATTTGCAAATCACCTAAAATTTTCATTTTTCATTGGATTTCGATGGGATTTTTTTCATTAGATTTCTCTTGCCAAAGCTTTCAGTAGTGTTTTGACAGATTTGACGTAGCTCTTACTGTTTCTGAGATATTAGGGGTCAAAGGAGCCCAAATTGCTCTTTTTATTGTGGTATGTGGCGTCGGATTTTGCGCAGCTCTTACTGTTTCCAAGCTATAAGTACCTCTTTTCATCGGATTTTGATGGGGCTTCTTTCTTTGTATCTGACTTTATATTTATGGACCATACGTCCTAAGCTATTTTTGTCACTCTACGGTATTAACTTACTATTTTACGGAACTTTGCCATTTTCCCAATATTAGACAATAGTGAAAATTTTGGTCACAGTTTTCTAGGCTCCTGCTTGACAGATTTATTTCAAATTTGGTGTCTGACTTTATGTATATAGGGTATACGTCCTAAGCGATTTTTGTCACTTTACGATATTAACTTCCTGTTTGACTGGTCTTTGTCATTTCCCCCCTATTGAACAATAGTCAAAATTTTGGTCACAGTTTTCTTGGCTCTAGCTTGACATATTTATTTAAAATTTGGAATCTAGCTTTATATATATGGGGCATATGTCCTAAGGGAATTTTGTCACTCTACGTTATTAACTTCCTGTTTGGCGGGACTTTGCCATTTTTCCCTATATGGACCAATAGGGAAAATTTTGGTCACAGTTTTCTTGGCTCCTGCTTCACAGATTTATTTCAAATTTGGTATCTGACTTTATATTTATGGACCATACGTCCTAAGCTATTTTTGTCACTGCATAGTATTAACTACCTGTTTGACGGGACTTTGCCATTTTCCCAATATTAGACAATAGTGAAAATGTTGGTCACAGTTTTCTTGGCTCCTGCTTGACAGATTTATTTCAAATTTGGAATCTAACTTTATATATGGGTTATACGTCCTAAGCGATTTTTGTCACTTTACGATATAATTTCCTGTTTGGTGGGTCTTTGCCATTTTCCCTATATTGAACAATATTGAAAATTTCTGTCACAATTTTCTTGGCTCCTGCCTGACAGATTTATTTCAAATTTAGTATCTGACTTTATATATATGGGGTATAAGTCGTAAGCAATTTTTGTTGCTCTACGATATTAACTTCCTGTTTTGCGGGACTTTGCCATTTTTCCCTATATTTGAAAAATAGTGAAAATTTTCGTCCTAAATATTATGTCATACACAATTTTTGTTACTCTACAATGTAAACTTCTTGAGTAAAATGGTTTAAGTGGGGGTATACCTAGCACGACAACGCGTGCAACTCAATTTTTTCTCAATGGATTTGGATAAAATCATACAGTAGCTTTAGCTCAGTGAAACCTGGAGCGAGTTAAAATATGAGTTGTGGTCGAATATTTTTACGGGAGTTATACCCCTTAATGACTTAAAAAATTGACTAAATATCCTTATAAGCACTCTAGCAGTTTTATTTCTTATCGGATTTGATAAAATTTATACAGTAGCTTTAACTCATAAAATCCTTAAACTAGTTCAAAGATGAAGTATGGTCGATTATTTTTTTATAGGAGTTATGCCCCTTAATAACTGAGAAATTTGACAAAATCGCCTTGTAAGCGTTCTAGGAAGTTTATTTCTCATCAGATTGGGATAAAATTTATGCAGTAGTTTTAGCTTAGTGATACCTTGAGTGAGTTCAAAGATAAGATCTGTTAAAAATTTTATAGGAGTAATATGTCACTCAATATCATAGAAATTTTACAAGATGCCCTTGTTTAAAAGATGCCCTAACGGCAGGGGATTTCGGAACGATGTTCGATTTTAATTTTTCATCGGATTTCGACCGGGTTTGTCTGTGGATTCCTCTTGACATGAGCTTTCAGCAGTATTTCGACAGGTTTTCCGTAGCTCTTACCGTTTCCGAGCTATACGGGGTCAAAGGGGGCCAAAATCACACTTGTACAAAGAACCTCAAATTTTTATTTTTCATCGGATTTTGACAGGATTTCTTTCTTTGGATTCCTCTTGACATGACTTTTCAGTAGAAGTCGACAGATTTTCCGTAGCTCTTACCGTTTCCGAGCTATAAGGGGCCTAAGGGGACCAAAACCACACTTTTACAAAGTACCTAAAATTTTTATTTTTCATCGGATTTTGACAGGGTTTCTTTCTTTGGATTCCTCTTGACATGACATTTCAGTAGTTTGTCGACGGATTTTGGTAGCACTTACTGTTTCGGAGCTATAAGGGGCCTAAGGGGGCCAAAATCGCACTTTTACAAGGTACCTCAATTTTTCATTTTTCATCGGAATTTGATGGGGTTTCTTTCTTTGGATTCCTCTACTGAACATAATGGTATATCTACTGAACATAATGATATATCTACTGAACATAATGAAATATCTACTGCACATAATGATATATCTACTAAACATATTAAAATATCTACTGAACATAATGGTGTCCCTACTGAACATAATGAAATATCTACTGAACATAATGGTGTCCCTACTGAACATAATGTAAAACCATTCAATATAAAGAAAGAAGTACTGAACATAAAGAGTAGGCTACTGGATATATTAAATTTTCCACCACAGCAGACAGCTATGGCGTTCCATACACATGCATACCGTGAAAATGTCATCTAAATATACGTCCTTGTCTAGTGCATGATTTTGTCTCAACAATTAACCATATCACATGTGCATGTATTTTCATCATTCATTGTACATACAAACAAGTAGACTCTGACAAAAGTCAGAATACTCAAGCTGAGATTTAGTAATTTTTTTCATTGATTTATATGAATCGAATTTTTGCATAGGCAATGGCTATTTTGACAAGTTACTGATCTTTATTCATGCACAAATTGTTACTAGTATAGGTGATAGGAACAAAACCGAAAGATGCAACAAGAAGCAGTGATAGGGAGATACAGTGATAATGTGTTGGTAAGGTGAGCCGCAAAGGTAGAATATATGCTTCCGAATGCCAACAATGATGAAAATCATCTTTTTAAACCTGTCAACATCGGAAAATCCAGCAAGGTCTTCGGCTGGATTTGAACCCCTGCTTGTTGTCATCTATGGCAACACCGCTTGCACTATGTCCAGCACCCTAGACCACACGGCCACCCAGGCTACAAAAAAAATACAGCTTTCGGCAACCGGGTCATCCCCCTCATAGAAAATCTAGAGTTGTAACATAGTACACGATGAACATTAGGTGGGTAGGAAATAGATAGAAGAAATAGTGGTCATAAAAATGTCATTTTCAATTCACTGGTACAAAATTGTTAATTGAGGTATCATGATAATTCCTTTTGATGAAAATTCTGGAATGTTTGCACTTTTAAAGGACTTTTATCCAGCCGAAGACCTTGCTGGATTTTCCGATGCTGACTACAGAGCTGCTGGGCGCGTCCCGAGATGGTAGAGAAAGTCCTGTCTATGCGGGGTAGTCAGGTTACAAATACGGAAAGCCTAACCACGCACCATTGAAACAAAACTGTTAAGAAACACCACGCCTCATTCATTATTTTTCTTGTTTACGTGCAGATTTTGCCGTGGATTCGTTTATAAAATGTTTAATTTCCTGCCCCTTCCCATTTCTCTGGACAGGAAACTTGATGAAATGAGTAGGGGCAGGAGATTTATTCATCCATTTAAAACTCGTAACCCCTTTAGTCCCTTGCACCTCTCTTCCTTTTTTATGTGTAAATTTCTAAACTGATTAACTAGCTTTCGTCCTGATATAGCATTAATATTGCTAACTGAACGTAAAACAAAGACTTTCCAATCAATCAGAAAAAAATATGTGACATACTCGGACCCACATATTTTTCATAAGGACCCAGGAAAATGTATATGGTGGGTTCCTTGGACCCCATCTGACAGAAGTTGAGGTAAATCCCTGATTAGGTTAATTAGCTAAGTGCAGGCATAATTGCATATATGATAATGAAAAGGTAAATATGAAGCTTAGTCATAGTATTTGTTGTTTCTGCAGCAACCTGGCTAACAAGAAACGTCTCATTATTTTAGTAGTATATATTAGTACGTATCATACAGGTACAATATCTAAGAGTACATGCCAAGCTTTACAGTCCGTTTTAGCATCAAAGGAACATATTATGGATACTTTCATGGGTGATTTGATAAAACAATAGCAAATTGGCGTGAAGCCTAAAGGACAATTGCCATAGAAACGACATCTCTAAACTTAATGATAAATTTTCCAGCTTGGCCATACAGTTTCAATTACCAGTTAAAAGGAAAGTTATTATCAACGAAAAATTGGAAAACAGAACCTTTTGAACGAGAAACCTCGGCATGACTAGTATATAGCCCATAAATGTTAATTGTTTGATACTTTTTTTATAACCTATTTTGATGGATTTAAAAGGTGAGCATCTTTGACCATCATTTCACTTACTCTCGTATTTACGTGATCTTATATAATTTTTTACTGGATTTACCATTTAATTCTACCTTATGATAGAATGCTGCAATTTGATTGGTCGAATACCTGTGTATTTTTGACAAATCCATGCCATTTCAAGCAAGTTTTCAAGCAGCGGGGTATTTGCCTAAAAATTTGTCACCTTTAAGGCTCGGGAAATTTTACCGCCCTCGACTTGTATTTTTGGCAAATATCCCTCCTTGTCATGATATATCTGTTCAGAAGCCTTTCTAGAAAGCTTATCCGAGTAGTATGATCCACCCAGTACATTGCTGCAAGAAGTTGACCATCACCTTAATGATCACAAATCCTTGTTCATTTTGTGTCGAGAGCTTGGTTAATCATTTTGTATCCACCGAATTATTATATAATATATTACTCTTTATATGAAGCAGCAGATATGAACTGATTGAAATAAAACCCGCAACTTCAGTCTTGACAGGCTTTCCAATTACCATGTGGCTGAAGGTCAAATTTCAAAATGACATGCCTTGGTACTCAAATGCAGTTGCGTGGGTATTAGTCTGGCTTTGCCGACAGCTCTAGTGTCAATTTCAGTTCCGAGCCTAAAATTCTGTTGTAAATTTCTATTATTGCCATTATTTGATGCAGCTTTTTGGGTGATTCAATATTCAAAACTTGCACAAAATATGCAGTAAATGAATATCGAGTGAATAAAATGTGAAATTGTACATTACGAATGTCATTTTGTAAAGAAAAATTTACGCATGTGCTAAAAAATATTATTGGAATTAGAACATAACATTGTTTCCAAAGCGAAAAAGAGCCTCATATTAGAATGGTATGTAAATGTACTCGATGAAACACAATAATCTACTAAACACATGTAATAGTCTACTATTGGTTTGGAAAAAACTCAAAATAAACTTGACAAGAGAACCTTCAATGCATCCCACTGTAATTTTAGTACTTAAAAATTTTAACAGGCGATTTCTCAAACTGTTAATGCAGTTAATGATGCTTATTCATTACTTTATTTGAAATAAATCAAATGATTTGTCAAGTTAGTACAGTGACTAGAAGCCAAAATTTCAACTTTAATGGACCAGCATACCTCATGGCTGATTTTCATATACTCGATCAGTGCATACTACCTATTCAAGATATATATTTGTTTTTGGGTACAGATCACAATGTCATGGCGTAGGAAATAGTTCGGTATTTGGCGACTTTTTATCAGTTTAACTCGCCCTAGATCAATTATCTAAATGCATGTATAATTTAAGAAATGCATATTTACGAATGATTTGAAGCGATTTGTTAATGTTTTGATAATTACTTCTACAAATATTCCCACACCACCGTTTCCTCATGTATAAGGCGGACATACTATATTGTGATAGCACAAACGATGTGTATTTTTAGATTTTTTATTTACTAAATAATTTTGTGATCTGGGTCTAGCTACGAATAATCATTGAGTATATTTGTGGTTGTCCATATTTTAAAAACGAGGATCAGTTAACTTATAGAAACACTGTTTGAGCGGAAATATTTCATTATGGATATACATCGTATTATTATATTTAGAAATAAAAGATATGGCCATGTCTTTTCTTTTAAAGTTCTTTTCGTTCCGTATAGCATTAGTTCACGCTATGATTTGAAAAAAACAAATTGTTTAATGTTTAAAAAGTCATTAATAATAATTAGAATTCTCTTAATAAAAAATAGAAAAGACCAATATGCTGGCAGATATCTTTCAAATAAGTCTTTGTATAAAGATTGAAGATGTTAACAGGCATTAAATTGAATTAAAATCAAATAAAAAAAATAACTGTATTATCAAGTACAGGTGCAATTTAGCCGAGATTTTAGCCCCCCCCCCCATTTTTCGTATCGCTAAAAAACAGTAAGGGCTAATGGTGATTCTGAAAGCCTACGACAAGAAGAATCCAAAGAAACTAACCCTATGAAAATGGACAAACAAATCATACCAAATAGTACACGTATTTTTTTCGTTTTTTTTTTTAATTTGTACAGGTATGTGAACAATCGAGTATCCTTGGATATGGGTTTACCCATATCTTATCTTGTTATATATAGTGTATAAGAAGTAATGGTGCGTTTATTTTGCCCTGTCGTAAAAGGCAGAAGTGGTGCAGAATTTAGAAAATTGAAGTTAAAGGTCAAGACTGAAAATCAGCAGAAAAAGCCATACTTTTGCAATAACAGGAACAGCAGCCACATTTTAAAATATTTTAACTTGTCCTTTTGCATAGTTGACATAGGAAGCATACCCTAGAAAATAATAGCGCCATCAGACTAGTCCTTTTGCATAGTTGACATAGGAAGCATGCCCTAGAAAATAATAGCGCCATCAGACTAATATTGCAAGTATTTGAATTGAAAAACGGCTGTTACTTTTCACCCCCTCTATGATTCTGAAAAAAAATTAGGGTTTTGATTTTCCCGAAGACCCGACAAAAAATATAAGATATCTTAAACGCACTTTTAATATTAAAATGTAACATTAAGTGATATTTTTTAGATAGTTTCAGGGAAATCCATTCTTTAAAAGTCTGTTTTGTGACTGCTTGATTATGACCCCCCTCACATGAAAAATTTTTACAAATAGCAAAGGCGAAGTTTTGACGACAGTAAAATCAGACAACGTTTTTGAAACAATTTTCAGTGGACTGTACCTGCAGGACTGACATTCAAATACTCAATAATCATCGCTTTGTTTCTGTCTGTGTATGTGTTTGTCCGTCAGTCCGTCTGTAGGGCCTTTATAAAGTAGCTTTAGCCTCTTCGTCTCAAAGCTCAACGAAACTGGCAAATACCCTTTATTTCTTATTTTATTTTAAGACACCGAGCTGACTATAATATATTTAGTACAAATTCCCAGTATGAAAAATGAGGTTAATACAGGCGCGGACCCAGGGAACTTGAAAAAAGGGGGGGTCCCAATTTAGAAGTGAAAAGAAATTTCGCAGAGCGGAGCGAGGCGTGAAATTTTTGGAGTATTTCTCAAAGAAATTTATTAAAAAATACATGATTGTCAAAAAAGAGGGCCCCTTGATTCGCCAATGTAATAACAAATTTACCGAACACAATTATCAAGAGCCGAAATCTAAGGAACAAAACCAACGGGAAAATAGGGTCAACCGCAATGGTCCTGACTTAGTACAGGCATTTCAAAATTAATCGTAGGTTAGACCGGTTTTATTTCTCGACAAACTAAACAATGACCTATGCTAGTTAAAAGTTATGAAAATTGTAAGAACAAAATCGTTCATACTTTTAAAATAACTGAAGCGGTATATGCATAAAAGAGACGATTTGCGAAAAAAAACCTATTCATTAATTTGCAACTTATTTTCAATTTTAATATTTATCAATTAATTAGACTACTACTAATATTTTTGCCAAAGAATTTTTTTTTTCTTTATCATTTCACCCTCTCCATATCGCCATTTTATTTTGATGAAACTATGCATGCTATAACCCTTAGTAGCATGCAAGAATTTTGTAAGTAAGAAAATAAAAATTGTGTCAACGAATACATAATTCGGATTTGTAGTATCCGTGGCAAGAGATTCACAACTTTCTTGGGATTGAATATGTCATTGAAAGCTAATATTTTATGAGTCCATACATTTATGACAAAAAGTAAAGAATTTGACACTAAAAATTGTGTAACATTCATCATGCCCAATGAACAATAGAGAATGGCAAATACAAGAAAATGCATTTACGGAATCTTTCTAGAGGTTACGGTAATTGCTTATTGATACGATCGGATTTCTATGAAGAAGAATGAAATCACGGACAATTTGGTATAAGAAAATACATGAAAAAATGAAATTAAAGAAATGCTTCTTCCTTTCTTTAGGAACCCGACGGTAGGAATCTTCTTACCTAGAAACCAAAGAGTCGTGTTTGGGTACATGCAGTTTGGGTTAAATTAATATACATGTGCACTGGCAAACGAAAACACAGAAACAAAAAGTTAAAGGAAGACGAAAAACGAAAAGAAGAATGATAGGTTCATATACGAGACCATATTAAAGATAAGGGATATAATCAAAGAATGTGAGAAATTGGACGTGTTTTCCCGAGTGAAACGAGGGTAAAAGGCGTAGAATTTCTTACACGAGTTAGATATTCCGATCTTTAATTTTGGTCGAATATTAGAACCGATTTTATCCATAAAATACAACAACCAACCAAAAAGAAAGTAAATTTTGTCATTTCTGGTGGCGTTCTCAATGGAGTTTATTGTTGTAACGATCGTGACGTCGAACAAATGGCAATGTTGGATTGGATAATTACCCGTGTAAGACAGCTTCACGTGACTGGCCTTGTCTTAAACAGAAAACATCCGGAAGAACGCAATTTCAGTTTTATCAGTTGATATGAACATCAATCGGTGTTTTATTTTGTAATGAACATGTTTTTGTTCTATTTCTTGTTACAGTTTGATTGTTCGTTTTTAAGTCATCTGAATGATAACTGCAAGAATGTGTTCATTCATTATAAATTTTTCGAAGTTTCTTTCCCGAATAACTAAACTTTTAAGCAAAAATTCAGTCCCTCTCCGTATCCGATTCTCTCCTTCTACGAGGAGACTGGATTATTCGGGTTAGCAAAACATTTGTATTTCTGGTAATCATATTAAATCATCTGTCACGTGACCGGAAGTGGCAGTTGCTATTTATTATTCTGGTTTTTGTACTAACTAGTGGTTACTTTTTCTTATAATAAACTAATCATCAATATTTAGTAGAGCACAGAAAATGTTTACCCGCGAAATATCAAGATTGCGGCACATTTGGTCTTTCAGGGTTTGTTTTTATTGAATACCTCAAAAAAAAAGGGGGGGGGGAATGCGATAGATTTATATTTGACCAATGAAAACGTTTGGATAATTGATAAATCTATTGAATTGATACAAAAATCAATAAAAATTTGCTGAAAAACTTATTCCACAACTTTCGACAGCAGGTAAACTCGTAGTCTAGGAGACATCCCCCCCCTTAAAAAATAAAATTTCCCCAACTTCTAGGTTTTCAAAATATGTTTTTCTTTTGTGATATCATAGCTAACATAGAAATGTTTCGTTTTCCAATATATTTATTAACAATCATTAAAACGTATCTAAGTGAGCAGACTTTGTTAAAATTCCATCAAAATTTGGCAAAAATGAAAATATCTCGTTTTCAGTAAATTTCCAGAAAACTGCACCGTAGGATTTTTTTACGACAGGTCAAAAAATACACTTTAGACTATTGTCTTTCGAAAAATTTCGTTTCTAGCCATGAGGGATGCTGGTCTATTAAACTCCTAAAATAAGCGTCTTTTTAAAACCCAGTCACTGCACTAAGTGTCTTTCTGACCAAAAATGATGCAGTGATAAGTACCCAAGTAAATTGATTAAAAATATCCAAATCGAGGCCGCCCGAATTGTAACCGGTGGGACAAAATTGTGCTCGAAATTGAACCTTTATAAAGATACTGGATGGGAATCACTGGCTGAGCGTCGTCATAAACACAAAATTTTAAAGTTCCATGAAAAGTTTCATTTTCAGACACCAGAGTATTTAAGCAGCCTTGTTCCTCAACAGCTTATCCAAGTTCATGATTATAACACTAGAAGGGTGTTTAATGTTCAAAATATAAATTGTCGAACCTCTTTCTACCAAAATTCCTTCCTCCTTTATGCTATACGGGAGTGGACTTTATTGCCTGATGACATAAAGCGTAGTCCGTCTAAATATGCATTAAAAAGATATCTATATAGAAACACAATGGTAAAACCATCGTACTATAGTAGTAGTATATATGTGGTTTTCAGTTAGCATTTGTCGAGGTGCCCGTCGAGGTGCTATTGATGTGCTATATTTATAGGTCTGACTTGTCGAGGCGCAGTCGAGGTGCTATGAATGTTGACCTTTGGCCTTGCCATATGTGTCTCGGTTTTAGCAGCTTTGGTCTCCCCTAACCCTAACATTAAAACCTACCTTTTAGTTGTAGTGCTGTTAGATCATTAGTAATGTTGTTTGTATTCAAATTTACAGCGACTTACTGTAACCCACCCAACTCTAACGAAATCCTATTTGATCTGTAGTGTCTTCTATCAGAGATTAGTAGTTAACTATGGGGAAAAATCTGCGGTTTTCAAAAAACGTTTTT
>MJUU01036166.1:43131-58551 GCA_002080025.1 Modiolus philippinarum | reverse complement strand
CAAAAACTTCTGGACTACAGTAAGGATAGGGTATGTATGAGGGCAGCTTTGTCCAGTCTGGAAGCTACACAAAAACTTCTGGACTACAGTAAGGATAGGGTATGTATGAGGGCGGCTTTGTCCAGTCTGGAAGCTACACAAAAACTTCTGGATTACTGTAAGGATAGGGTAATTATATACAGGTTATATATTTGATAAACCCTTTATTTAGGCCATTCAAAAAAAAATTGTTTGTTTCTCAAGCCTTTTATTATAAATCAAATGCGGGCGGGCAGTTTTTATTTTTAATTTTTAGCTCACCTCACGAAGTGAGGGGGCTTATGTGATACCCCTAGCGTCGGCATCAGTGTCCAGTTAGGAAGAACGGTTAAGGTCCATTCCTGCTACTGACATGCCCCACATCATATTGGTATGTATGATGCATTTTGGGATGAGGACTGGAATGCATGCTTTAGATACTGTCTCTGGCCTACATTTTATGCATGAGCGACTTGGTCAGGTAGAATGGTTAAAGTCCATTCCCGCCTACTGGCATGGCCCACATCAACCATACTGGTATGTATGATGCGTTTTGGGATGACAACAACAATGCTTGCTTCGGATGCTGTCTCTGACTTACATTTAACGCATGAGTGACTTGGTTAGGTAGAATGGTTAAAGTCCATTCCCGCTTACTGACATGGCCCACATCAACCATACTGGTATGCATGATACGTTTTGGGATGACAACAACAGTGCATGCTTCAGATGCTGTCTCTGACCTACATGTTACGAATGAGCGACTTGGTTAGGTAGAATGGTTTAAGTCCATTCCCGCTTACAGACATGGTCCACATCAACCATACTGGTATGCATGATGCGTTTTGGGATGACAACAACAATGCACGCTTCGGATGCTCTCACTGACCTACATTTTACGCATGACTGAATCTGTTTAAAGGAATGATTATAGTCCATTCCTGGTTATTGGCGTGCAACATGTGACAATGTTGTGCAACGAGGTGAGCTTAGCAGGCTGTGGCTGCTTTCTATGATATTGTTTCTTGGATGTCACTAAAATTTAATTTAGATTTCACTTTTATGACACATGTTTTATACATCTGAGTTTAATTACTAAGATATTGGAAAGATTTTGAGCTTAAAGTTATAGTTGCAAAAAAGATATGGTGGAAATTTTAAGAAAAAATGCAGCTACCTTTTTCCAGACACGGGCAGGGCTTGAGAAACAAATAATTTTTTTTTAATGGCCTTATGCTTCAAGTTTTTGATGTTTTGGAATACACATGTACTCTTGTCTGAGTTCAAGAAAATATTGCATTGTAAGTTACTTAATTTTGAAATAAAACTTGAATATGATTTTCCATTTGAGATTTTGTCTGTAACCCATGGAGCAGTTTCCAACATATAAAAACTTAATCATAGAAAACTGGAAATTCCATTTAAATGAAATGTTAACTGCCAAGACAAAAAGAGTGTAATGTTAAATCAATATGGGTCATATTTTAAGAACATTTAATGCATAAAATGTCACAAATTATTTTGACTTTTGGAAAGTGATATGTACAGTGTATGAAGAGCGAAGTATTATAATTAATTATGAACAAATTTCATTTTCATTTTCTAGCTTATGAAAGTTTCAACTGACAAAAGTGCAGACCCAACACAGAAGGAAAAGCAGCAAGTTCTTCTCTCAAAGGTATTGTTGAATAAAGAAATTGATGTACTTAATGCAATGTTATACACATAATTTGTAAGGAACAAGGAAATTGATGCGCTTAAGGTCATGGAAAGTTGATTTATTGGTTCTCAGGCCCTCCTTCATCCAGTTGGAGGCTTGAAAAAAGCCTGTCATTGAACCAATTTTTTTGCCATTTCAATGAAATAAAAATTAAAAATCACCTCCCTCACTACATTTTTGGTGGTTTTTATACCCCCCGCAATCAAAGTTTGGGGGGGGGGGTATACAGGAATCACCCTGTCTGTCCGTCCATGTAGCTTGTCAGCGCATGTTCTAAACGGCTCTTTCGATTTTGATGAAATGTTACACAGTTGTAGTACACCATCTGAAGATGTGCATGAAGTAATATGGTTGCTGCTCGATATTTTTAAGGGGAGATAATTTGTCTTTGAATATTTTGTGGAAAAAGGGGGGAGGTGAACCTTGTCAGCGCATGTTCTCCTAAACTGCTTCTTGGATTTTGATGAAATGTTACACAGTTGTAGTACACCATCTGAAGATGTGCATGAAGTTATATAGATGGTGCCCAAAATTTTGAAGGGAGATAATTTGTCTTTGATTTTTGACATGGTTTGGACTTTGTCATTTTAGCTCAATGCAAACTGTATGGTGACCACATGATATCCACTACTCCTCCTACACCAATGACCAGAATTTCATGAAAACTTATGCAGGAGCTTAATTACATATTGTAGATGTGCCCTACGCTTTTTGTTTTCCAATAATTCCCTTTTTTCCAGATTTTTGACATGTTTTGGACTTTGTCATTTTAGCTCAGTGCAAACCATTTGGTGACCACATGGTATCCACTACTCCTCTTAAACCACAGATAGATATTTCATGAAACTTATGCAGGAGCTTAATTACATAATGTAGATGTGCACTACGCTTTTTGTTTTACAATAGTTCCTTTTTTTTTTCAAGATTTTTGACATGTTTTCGACTTTGTCATTTTAGCTCTTTTACCTCAATGCAAACCATATTGCCTGGTATCCACTACTCCTCCTTGACCACTAATTAGAGCTTCATGAAACTTATGCTGGACCTTAATTACATATTATAGATGTGCACTTTGTATTTTGTTATCCAATAATTCCCTTTTTCCAGATGTTAAAGAAAATGCAGGTAGAGGCGGGGGCGGGGGTTATCCGTGGCCCACTAGGCCACAGTAACTCTAGTTAAGATTGCTTTTTAGCTCACCTTACCCAAAGGGTCATTGTGAGCTATTGCCATCACTTGGCGTCCGTAGTCCGTCCTTTCATTGTCTGTCCGTTGAAATTTTCACATTTTCATCTTCTGTTCTGAAACCACTGAAGCAAATTCAACCAAACTTTACAGGAATAATGTATGGAAGGTCCTTTACAAAGATTGCTCATTTTGTTCCAATCTGACAAAAAACATAGCCGCCAGCATGTAACTTAGGTTTAACATTGGACCCTATGGGAAAAATCACATTTTTATCTTCTTTTCTGAAACTGCTGAAGCAAATTCAACCAAACTTAACAGGAATGATGTACTAAAGGTCCTTAACAAAGATTGCTCATTTTGTTCCAATCCGAAAAAAAAACATGGCCGCCAGCACGGAACATGATTTAACATTGGACCCTGTGATGTTCTTAAGGTCCTTAACAAAGATTGCTCATTTTTACTGATCTGACAAAAAACATAGCTGCCAGCAAAGAACATAGTTTAACATTGGACCTTATGGGAAAATCACTTTTTCACCTTCTCCTCTGAAACTGCTGAAGCAAATTCAACCAAACTTTACAGGAATGATGTATGGAAGGTCCTTAACAAAAATTGCTCATTTTGTTACAATCCAATTGAAAAGATGGCTACCAACACAGACCATAGTTTAACATTGGACCCTATGGGAAAATCACATTTTCATCTTCTTCTCTGAAAGCAATGCGGGAAATTCAACCAAACTTTACAGGAATGAATTTACAGGTGGTAATTTACAAAAATTGCTCATTTCATTTCGATCCGACAAAAAACATGGCCTCCAGTGCAGAACATAGTTTAACATAGGAGCCCAGGATTAGAAATCCATCCTTTTCAGGATCTTCTCTGAAACTATTTAAGAAAATTTAACTAAATGTATAGAAGTTCCTTTGCAAAAATTACTCATTTCAATAGGATCAGACAAAAAACACGGGTGCTAATGGAGAACATAGATAAACATTAGACGCCATTGGTAAAACATCAGTTTTGGTCATGCATGGCATAGAAGCATTTTGTCAGGTAAGAGATACAGGCTCAGTCTCTGAGTCTCTAGTTTTATTTTGATCTGATAATAAACAAGACCACTAGAACAAAACATATTTAAACATAGGACCCTATAGGATAAACATTACTTTCATCACCTGCTGTAAGCATTTTGTCAGATGAGCGATTCAGGCTCAGTGTCTGAGCCTCTAGTTAAGCCCCAGGGGCATTAAGTTATAGCCTTGTCCATTTGTACGTACTTCAAGACTTGATTTATCTAAAATTAAAACTGATTGTTGAAGATTTTTTCTTTCAGCTGTATGAAATTCAGCATAGACTTGTAACCTTTAGAATGATACATGGATCAGAGAATTATAGGTGAGTGGTGTTTTCGTTATCTTTTTAGTGGGTAATTTTCAGTTTGCCTCAACGAAGTTGAGGGAGACTATTGGAGTGCCCCCGGCTTCCGTGTCTACGTCCATGTCTACGTCCGAGTCCGCTTCCACATTTGGGTGTATATCTCTGCAACTATGCATGGTAGGGTCATCAAACTTTACATGCAGGTGCATCTTAGGTTGACTCAAAGCCTGTGAGAAAATTAGGCCTCTTTGACCTATATTTTCAGCTTGAATGACTTACATATTACATTCAAATTTACGTCTGTTTTTAGATCTCAGTCACTATACATGGTAGGATCATGTTACCTTGCATATGCATGCATCTCAGATGGTACCTCAGCATCCAGGCAAAATTTGGTCACTTTGAACTATATTGTCCGCTTGAATGACTTACATACAAGTTTATGTCTGAGTTCAAATCTCGGTTACTATACATGGTAGGATCATGTTGCCTTGCATATTCATGCATCTCTGATCCATACAAAATTAGGTCACTTTGACCTATATCTTCTGCTTGAATGACTTGCATTCATGTTTACGTCCGAGTTCAGATCCATGTCACTATACATGGTAGGGTCATGTAACTTTGCATGTGCATGCATCTCTAATGGTAGGTCAGCATCCAGGCAAAATTAGGTCACTTTAACCTATATTTTTTGCTTGATTGACTTTCATCCAAATCTACTGAAGAGTCTGGATCTCGGTCACTATACATGTAAGGAACATGTAAACTTGCATATGCATGCATCTGTGATGGTAGGTCAGCATCTAGGCAAAATTAGGTTACTCTGACAATGTGCCTTAACGATTACCTATGTTTCAGGGTTGCCAGAATTCAAAATTTGTTCTAGGTTGATGAGTATTTACTTGAGCAGGATTTATTTCGTAACTTTTTGTAGAAGTCATACATATCAATTTGGACAATGGAAGTTCTGTGTACCCCTTAGAAACTTTAAAATATTGTGTAAAAGGGAACTCATCAAAAAATTACTTGTGGTTTCAAATTACTGTGATGAGGTATACTATCATTCTTCTATAACTTCAAATTTATCCATTGCTTCTGCTTAGAGGTGGGATATTTGATATTTCTGACTTGAATACTGAGAGATTGAATTTTAATTAGGTCATTTTAACCTACATTTCATGCATAAGTAACTCAAGGTAAAGTTTTTTAAGTCAAGATCTGAGACAAAAGGGAAGGTAGAGGAATAATATTTTGTCACAAAGTTCCAGGTGAAAATTTTTTCAACTTGACCTACATTTCATACATGGGGAACTTGTGTTTAGTTTACAAATAATCGATGATTAGTGGATGCATATTCAGGCATAGTTTCAGGTGTTTATCATATGAAATTGATTTATTTGAGCAAAAAAACAAACTGGTATGGGGAAAATCTGTCATTTTTTACTCCTGTCTGCTCTGTTCTTTTTCAAGAGCTGAGAAATTGGATTTACTTTCCTCTAATTACAGTGCTGAAAGACGGAATATTTTGTTTTTCTAATTACAGTGCTGAAAGATGGAATATTTTGTTTTTCTAATTATAGTGCTGAAAGATGGAATATTTTGTTTTCTAATTATAGTGCTGAAAGATAGGATATTTTGTTTTTAGTTCGTCTCAACGAAGTTGAGGGGGACTATTGGAGTACCCCCGGCGTCCTCGTCCGCGTCCACGTCCTAGTCTGCGTCCACATTTGGGTATATATCTTAGAAACTATGCAGTGTAGGGTCATCAAACTTTGCATGCAGGTGCATCTTGGGTTAACTCACAGCCTCCAAGAAAATTGGGTCTCTCTGACCTATATTTTCCGCTTGAGTGGCTTGCATTCAAATTTACATTTTAGTTCATATCTCAGTTACTATACATAGTACAATAATCTAACTGTGCATATGCACGCATCTCTGATGGTAGGTCAGCATCCAGGCAAAATTAGGTCACTTTGACCTATATTTTCCGCTTGAGTGACTTACATTCAAGTTTACATCCGAGTTCAGATCTCAGTCACTGTACATGGTAGGATCATCTAACCTTGCATGTGCATGCATCTCTGATGGTAGGTCAGCATCCAGGCAAAATTAGGTCACTTTGACCTATATTTTCCGCTTGAGTGACTAACATTAAGTTTACGTCCGCGTTCAGATCTCAGTCACTGTACATGGTAGGATCATCTAACCTTGCATGTGCATGCATCTCTGATGGTAGGTCAGCATCCAGGCAAAATTGGGTCACTTTGACCTACATTTTCTGCATGACTGACTTCCATTCAAGTTTATGTTTGGGATCAGATCTCAGGTACTGTACATGGTAGGACCATCCTGCATTTGCATGTGCATGCATCTGTGATGGTAGCACAGCATTCAGACAAAATTAGGTCACTTAAACCTACATTTTACACAAGAATGACTTACATTTATGTATACATTGGAGTTCATAGCTCAGTAACTGTACATAGTTGGTTCAGGTAACCTTGCATATGCATGCAATTTTGATAGTATGTCAGCATCCAGGCAAAATTTGGTTGCTGCGACAACGTGCCATAACGAGGCGAACTTTGTAATTGTTGATTACCTATGTTTCTAATTATAGTGCTGAGAGATGGGATATTTTTATGAAGACAGATCTAATGAAGCTTGTAATGACCATGTTAAAACAGGGGCAACTTAACCAAGGATTAATAGTCATGGCCAGACATGAAGTAAGTATTTCTTTTTTTTTCGTTGAGCGAAAATAGCATTTGTAAACTGCAATTCCTTCAAACTGTATTTCAGATTCCATTGAAACTTTCATGATATTTTGTTTATCTGATCTAATTGTGCATTCTCTACTTGGAAAATTTATTTAATTGATTTTCGGGGTTTCCTCATTTGATCTGATTTGAGTAATCTGAAACTTCTTCATAATTCATGATTCCAAATAGGATACAAATATTTTATCTTCTTCACATAATCAAGTTTTATACCTTATATACATAATTATACCCCCTCCCCATCGAATGTTTGCAGTCTATGTGTGGGTGCATTGGATGGTGGGTGTGTGTGGGTCCTTTGTCTGTAACACATTTTCATCTCATTGGCTACAATCTGAGTAAATTGCATCAGGTAACATTGTGACGTCAAAATTTTCTGGGAAAATTCACCAATGGAAACTTGTCTATGGAACACCAATCAATTTTCTTTTTTTGTAGTGTGAATTGGAAAAGTGTATAACCCCAACAGTGATCAAGAACTTTCTGCAGTGTATACCTGACCATGTAAAAGCAGGAGAGGTTCAGTCTATTCTGGCTGAAACTATCCTTCCTACAGTTGCAAGGCTCTTGCCACAAGTATTGGTAAGTAATAATCCAGAACATTTAAATGTTGCTGGTGTTCATTCATGCTGTAGTAAGGCTTTTAAAACAAGTTCTAACATACAATATTCCAAAACTACTTGTTTAATATGCACTTCAGAAAGGCTTGTATAACATGTTCTGTTGCAAAGCTCTCATGGGCCTGTAACATACAATTTTTATTGACCGGGCCCATATATATGTATAAGAAGGAGAAAGGAAACAACGGAAGTCCAAAAATTTTGTACCACAATATTTCAAAGTCAGCTTTTTATGGCAATGATTGTCTCAAACTCGGCCATGAGTTTGCCAAATAATTATATTTTGGTAAAATATAAACTTTCTTTCCTTCACTTGTCTTTAACATATAGTTTTCTCCCTTCAAAACATTGATATTGTCCCGATGTATTTTAAGTCGTCCAATGTAGGGAAACAAAGTAAATCTTGAAATGTAAAAATTTTATTCAATTCCTCTCTGTATCTGATTCCCTACTTCAGTGAGCTGGCGAATCAACATTATGACTGGATTATTTAGGTTAATAGCAATAACATTATTGACCAATCGGAAGACTGTTCTCATTGTCATTCAAAAATGTCAGCGAATGTTGACATTCTACGTTCTGTGACGCACACAATGCAATAAGTCATTGACGACTGTTGAATTTGATGTTTTATGTGTGTGAATTGACATGGAATGAATTTGTGCAAAGTGGAAAGTTATATTAAAACAAGATTTTTCTGGTGAAAAGGTAAAAAACATTGATTGAAGTGGAAAAATTGTGTTGATTTAACTACATCAGGACAATTTCAGTGTTTTGAAGGGAGAAAAAATATTTTAAAGCCAAGAGAATGTAAGAAAGTTTATATTTTATGAAAATATAATTATTTGGCAAACTTATGGCTGAATTTGAGACATTTATTTCCATAAAAAGCTGCCATTGTCTGACTTTGAAATGTTGTGGTACATAATTTTTGGACTTCCCTTGTTTGCCTTCTCCTTATACATATATGTGGGGCCCAGTCTATCAATATTGTATGTAACCAAAGCTTATTGTAAATAAGCGGAAACTATAAATGCAATTTGTCAAAAATTCTATGATTTAATCAAAGATTATATAGAATATTCTGAGATTTGCAGGATATCCCTATAGATATATATAATAAGCCATGATTATTGTGTTGGTGAGAATGAAATTGGATTATAACTTGAATATATTATTTAGGGATTAAAGATTATATAAAGATTTATTTTAGGGATGGCAACGAATACTCGAATACTCGAGTACTCGTTTAGAAGTTGAGTACTCGAGTACAATTGTTGTACTCGAGTACTCGGCATATTTTAAAATTCGTGGATATTGCTAAATTTAATCATGTATTTTAAGTGTCTTCTCAATATTTTTTATTTTCTTATATTTTCATTTTCTATTGCGCCTCATCTGCATTCGCCTGAGCTTTTGTACTTCCTGCCATGTGTAAGTCTCGTTTTGTTTTTCCGAAATTTGCTCATCAAATCATTTATATTTAATAAGAAAAAGTTCAGGAAATTAAATATTATTTATTGTCTTGTTTTATTCTGTATTTAGTACAGTAGACTCCGCCCAATCGGGTACAAGAAATGTCAGAAAAAAATATTCTATTTGCCGGAGTATTCGATTGTCCGGTAAACCCATTTTCGGCAATGGGGAATCATTCTGTTGGCAAGAAGAGGTTGAAATGTTGAAGCGCTTGTCACCATGTGAAAACTTTGTATCCTAGAACATCATTTTTAGACATTTTGTAGTTAAAATCTATTGTTTTCATTGTAGAATCATTGTAAATTTGACAGATTACGTCACCATCGTAATCGGGTCAAACTGTGTATTGTCAGCTGACTGTTGGAAATTAAACAATGTATTAAAAAATAAATAAAACTGTTTGTGTATCTGAATAAACTTATTTTCCTCTGTTTTGTGTTTTTTATTTCCTCTCATCAGTGTGTTATCATCCCTTTATTGAATCGTGTAGTTACAATTTTCATTATGTGCTAAAAATAACTTAGGGTAAAGCCAGTTTGTAAACAAAATGGCGGCTGGTAGGTCAGCGATCGATCTTTGTAGAATCTTCCTGATTACACAATTTGGAGACTTTTTATAGAAATACACCATGATCTATGGACCTAGGACTGACTTCTTGTAATAAATTATGTTTTATAACCGCTGTGCATTGTCTCACAGGAACTTCAAACAAATATACAAAAGCAATAGAAAGGAATTCAAATCATATTTCATTCTTTTATTAAATACATTATGTTATTGATTTTCATTGTACAGACATACAGCAATATGCAAATTACCTCTGACTTCACGATCTCGCTGCCTAGACAGAAATACACAAAACCAAACAAAATTCTCACTATTAAAACTTATGAATACACAAAAACAAAAGAACCGAACACTATTTATGTTTTATTTTTTATTAATTAGGTAATATTTATTGATTTCCTGGCAGATTTATGGCTTCGTCAACTGTTGACACTTCCGTGCGAATGTTTACCTGTTGTTACCTGTAATTAGAATATTCGATTTCAATGACTCTGATCAGCACAAGCCGCATATTTTTTATTCAAATAGGCGATATATTCTCTTATCCGATATCCAATTAGGCGGAGAAATTAACACTATAAGTATGGGAAATGGTTTGGTGTTTTGAAATCATATTCGATTTGCCAATATATTCCTTTATCTGATATTCGATTTCATGGAGTCTACTGTATATTTAAAGGGAATCCATCGAAAGCTTCTTTCTTAGCGGATTCACAGTTATACTATAAAATATTTTGAAACATGTCCGTTAAGTTATAGGACAGGCAAAACTGAAGAAATCTTTTATTTGGCATGACAGTAAATGTTGATTACATTTTTAATCAGGAAGACCAATTATTAACATAATTAAAATGAGATCAAAGCAAATCTCTACAGTACAAGCTGTTAGTCGATTGTTTACCAATTAGTGTTTGATTGTTTGATGTATACAAGAGGTGATTAATTTTAAATACTCATTTTAATTGAAAATGTTTTCTGAAGAAAGAAAAAAAATATACTGGAACGATTTCATTGAAAAGCCGAGAAGACATAAGATGCAGGTTCTCGCCCCACATTAAACGAATGGTGGCTATACATTACCAATAACAATGATCCGAGTACTCGAGTACTCGCAAGTATTGTTACCGAGTACTCGAGTATTGAATTCGAGACATTTTGCCATCCCTAATTTATTTATTTCATGCAAATGTAAACAAAAGTATATACATATACAACTAAGATTTTCAGTAACACGCCTATTTAGTTGTCTGTAGATGGTTTTCTGTATATTTTAGGTTCATGTTGTGAAATGGATAATACAGAAAGCCAAAAGTTTGGAATTACTTGACAAGGTAGGCCATTATGATTCCTGTATGAGATGGACTGTTAGCTAAAATATATATATACATATTGATTTTGAGATATGGTAAAGTGTGAATGGTAGAATTTTGAGAAACTGCTGTTTAAGGAAATGGTACTGTTAATGGGAAAAATCAGAAATGATATGATTGACAGATAAGAATCCGAAAAAGATCTAAATAGATGTAAAATCGCTGTTTTCTTTGATTATTTGTATCCTCCAATTTAGTTTGATAAACATTAGATTTAAGTATGAAAATTGAGATAAAATAATCCTAGATATTCAAGGTGAAAGTTGACATTTGGTAAGAAATTTTTCATTGGATTGTTGCAGATAATCTGTGTTATTCATGCATTTTATCCTGGCCTTTCTAACATGAAGAGCAAGTTCTTTTTAGTTCACCTCATCTAAGTTTAGGGGGACTGTTAGAGTATCCCTGGCATCCGTGTCAGCGTCTGCTTCCACATCCACCTCATCATTTGGATGTATATCTTTGCAACTATGCATGGTAGGGTCATCTAACTTTGCATGCAGGTGTATACTGACTCGAAGCCCCTAGAAAATGGGTCTCTTTGACCTATTTTTTTTTTTTATTGCTTGATTGGCTTCAATTCAGATTTACATCCAATTTCATATCTCAATCAATATACATAGTAGGATGATCTTACCTTCTCTGATAGTAGATCAGTATCAAGGCAAATTTGGGTCACTTTTGCCTATTTTCAGTTCGCCTCAAGGAAATTGAGTGAGATTATTGTAGTACAGTAGGCTTCCACGTCTGTGTCAGCGTCTGTATTTGGGTATATATCTTGGTAACTTTGAAGGGCAGGATCATCAAACTTTGCATCTTGGGTTGACACACAGCCTAAGATGAAATCAGGTCTCTTTGACCTATATTTTCTGCTTGATTTCCTCACATTTAAATTTAGGTCCAAGTTTATATTGCAATTAATATACATGGTAGAATCATCTAACCTTGTATGTGCATGCGTCTTTGATAGTAGGCCAGCATTCAAACAAAATTAGGTCACTTTGACCTATATTTTCTGCATGATTGACTTATATTAAAGTTTACGTCCGAGTCCATATCTCAGTAACTGTACATGGTATGATCATCTAGCCTTGCATGTGCATGCATCTCTGATGGTAGGTTAGCATCCAGGCAAAATAAGGTGACTTTGTCCTACTTTTTTGCATGATTGGTTGTCATTCAAGTTTATGTCTGAGTCCATATCTCAGTAACTTTACATGGTAAAATTATCTAACCTTGCACGTGCATGCATCTCTGATGGTAGGTCAACATCCCAACAAAAGAAGGTCATTTTGACCTACTTGTTCTAGATGATTGACTTTCAGACATGATTATTTTCCTATTTAAATAGGAATTCCTATTTTTTTGATACAGAAAATAAATTCAAAAGTTGTTCAACTTTGTAAAACCAGCAGGGAAATGATGTTTTCAAAGGGCTAACCCCCCTTTTTCCTATTTTTTAGGTATCTATTTCCTATTTTTTCGTATTTGAACAAAATCATGTCTGGACTTTGCATTCAAGTTTTACATAAACTTTTAGATCTCAGTAACTACATGTACATGGTAGGATCATCTAACCATGCATGTGCATTCATCAATGATGATAGGTTGGTGTCACACTAAATTAGGTCAATTTGACCTATATTTTCCGCATGAATGGACGAGTTGAGATTTCAATCATTAAAAATGGTGGGGTCATCAATCCTGGAAGGTGCATACATCTTAGATGATAGGTTAGCATCCAGGCAAAATAGGTCACTTTGAACTACATGTGTATTTTCTGCTTGATCCACTTACTTTCAGGTTTACGGATGAGTTCAGATCTCAGCCATGATACATTGTAGAATCTATCCTTGCATATGCATGCATCTCTGATAAGAGTTCAGCATGAAGGAAAATTGGGTCACATTGACCTACATTTTATGCTTGATTGACTTACATTCACATATTTGAACGAGTTCACATCTCAGTCACTACACATGGTAAGATCATCTAACCTTCCATATGCATACATCTTGGATGTATCCAGGCAAAACTATGTCACTTTGACCTATATTATCCACTTATTACTCATGATTTTATTTAACAGAAATCCTGGCCTGTAAATGCTCTACAGTTTTTAAGATCAATCTACAGTGTGTTAATAAAGGAAGTTGATATAAAATACAGTAATTCCATCTTCACTGCTACAGATATCTCTATGAAGGTACTAATATTATAATGTAAATACATATTATATTAATAACCATGTATTAGACATGTTTAAAAATTTTACAAGATAATTTACAACAAACATTTGATTATCTACATTTAAAAAGAAGAAAAAGACCATCAAATAATGAGTTATCAATGATTGATGGATTATAGTTGTATAAATATAATCAAAATGGAAATGGAATAGCTATAAAGCATATCATTTTATTATATGCAGTGTTATAATATTTAGTTACAGAAATGTGATAACAAAATTCGCCGTTTCAAAAACTAAGGAATTGTATTTTAAATTTTGGTGTAGGGACAATCGATTTTCAACCAATGACTTTCCGTTATTTACATTCTTCTGCAATCAGGATATTTTGGTGTACACTTTCCACATAATGCTTTAGTTTCTGAAACAGCGAATTATCAGAAGTTAATTAATAAACCCCCCGCAAACAAAGTTTGGGGGGTATATAGGAATCACCCTGTCCGTCTGTCCGTCCGTCCGTCTGTCCATGTACCTTGTCAGCGCATGTTCTCCTAAACGGCTGCTTGGATTTTGATGAAATGTTACACAATTGTAGTACACCATCTGAAGATGTGCATGAAGTAATATGGTTGCTGCCTGAAATTTTTAAGGGGAGATAATTTGTATTTGAATATTTTCTGGAAAAAGGGGGGAGGCGAACCTTGTCAGCGCATGTTCTCCTAAACCGCTCCTTGGATTTTGATGAAATGTTACACAGTTGTAGTACACCATATGAAAATGTGCATGAAGTAATATGGTTGCTGCCCGAAATTTTTAAGGGGAGATCATTCGTCTTTGAATATTTTAATGAAAAGGGGTAGAGGCGAACCTTGTCAGCGCATGTTCTCCTAAACGGCTTCTTGGATTTTGATGAAATGTTACACAGTTATAGTACCCCATCTGAAGACCTGCATGAAGTAATATGGTTGCTGACAGAAATTTTTAAGGGGAAATAATTTATCTTTGAATATTTTCTGGAAAAAGGGGGGAGGCGAACCTTGTCAGTGCATGTTCTCCTGAACGGCTGCTTAGATGTTGATAATTTGTCTTTTAATATTTTCAGGAAAAAAGGGGGGAGGTATATCATTTTGTCCATACTTGTATTGTGTCCACATTTGTACTGTGTCCACAACTGTATTGTGTCCACACACACTTAAATTTACACTTGCCATATTGATTCAAGGTTCATTTAGCGGGGGGTATACCTGGCTGCCATTCGGCTACAGCTCTAGTTGGTAATAGTAAAACCAAATTACAATACAAGTTACAATTTTTATGTCCTTTTCCAAAGCATCAGCAGTCCTTTACACTAATAATTTTACTTTTAAACATAAAAAAAACATGATCATCATAGATACTGCAGTTTCCTTCATACACTGTAAAAATTTATACTTTCAGACCCAGGTAGAGAGGGTAGAGGTGTTAGATTCCATGAGGACTTTGATTACAAATTTACAACACTTATATGATTTAGAAACCAAGTACAACTGTAAACTCACTTTTGGAAACTTCCTTCAAGTAAGCTTTTACATGTACTCATAGATGTTGTTATTGGAGATACAGTGAAACCTGTCTAAAATGAATGCTGACTAAACCAGAAACCTGTATATACCAAACATGATTGCAAAGAACCTTTGTATCAATGTCTGTTTATTAGGGCCCCGCATCGAGATGCGGGTGCCCTATAGTTTTCACTTTGTCCGTCTGTCCGTCAACAATTTTTTCCGTCACAGATTTCTTGGCTTCTATATGTGGGAATGATTTGAAATTTGGTCTGAAGCTTGGAAATGATGAGTTGTATTGTGTAAGCAATTTTCAAGTTTGTCGGACATCCACTTCCTGTTTACCGATACTTTGAATTTTACCGTAAACCAAATTTTCCGTCAAAGATTTCTTGGCTTCTACTGAAGGGAATGATTTGAAATTTGGTCTAAAGCTTGGAAATGATGAGTTGTATTGTGGTAGCAATTTTCAAGTTTGTCGGACATCCACTTCCTGTTTACCGATACTTTGAATTTTTACTGTAAACCAAATTTTCCGTCAAAGATTTCTTGGCTTCTACTGAAGGGAA
>MJUU01036166.1:22233-34019 GCA_002080025.1 Modiolus philippinarum | reverse complement strand
ATGCCATATGATTTATTGGTTATTTCCCTTTAATTTCTGTGTTCAAATCTTCTTTCATTAACTTTTCTCTTTTAAGCTTTAGAGAAATTCCCTGATATCACTTCATTAAAAAAATTATTTCTTCCATAATTTAGAGCAAAAACAGTGTTTTTGTGCGAATTTCTACAATTTTTTGCAAAAATACTTTCTTAATCTTTACCTTATTTCATGTAATAATGATTTTCCTATATAAACGTCTTGTGTCCTACAGGAATGTCAGTATGTAAATGAACTCTGCTGATATGAAGGTTGAAGTAGTATCTCAGCTGCATAGACTGCTTAAATTTTTCATAAATAAAGCCTTGAAAACCACTGAGAATGGATTTGAACAGAACTTAGCAATAATGATGCTTATGAGTTGCTGACTTTAATATATATATTTATTGTGACTTTTATGCCTAAATGTCAGGCCAAATAAAAGAATAGGTGTGGTTCCGGTCACCCGATCGATCCTATTTTTTCCTGCCGACCCTAGACTTTTTTTTCACCCAAAAAGTAAAAAAAAAAAAATAAAATAAAACGACCGACCCTAGTTTTTATGGCCACTTTTGACTAACAAAGTTTAAGGTCAAGTTGAACTTATTGAAGGTGTCCTACACATTTCTGATTTTTTTGGACATTTATACATATAACAGTGATACATCAGAATATGTAAAAATAAATGGGGGTACCCAGGCTCGTTTTTTATTTAGGAGAGATTGAAATTCCCAAAAATAATGTCATATTTAAGCTGGTTATATAGGGAAAAACCACAAATCGTCATCTTAAAATGCTGTTTACTTGTAAATTGAAATAGGCAGATATCCTAGTTTTCTAAAAAAAAAAAAACCTCTTATTACAGCTACTGGAAAATGTATTGAATCTTTTATTTTCTATTTAGAAATATCTATAATTTCACAACATTAATCAAATCATCCGTCAATGCCTTGCAAATGTTTGAATTAATATTAAACTAATAAAATTTTGACTGCATTCATATCATATCTAGAGAAAACAATTCTTATTTAACTTTCCACAGAAAGAAAAGATGCCGATGTTTGTCAATTGATGTTTGATGTACACAAATTTGATTTGTAAAGGTGTTTTTTAGGAGCTGACTATGTCGTATGCATCGTGTTTTAGGTCCAAAAAAAGAAATTACTGGGTTCTTAGGTCGTATAGTTCTTGGTCTAGGCAGTCTGACAAATGGAGCGGACAATAGAGCTTTTCTTAGTAGTATCATTATTCTATAAAAACATGGCGACCATCTGGCCAAGCTATGATCTTCGTTATTTTTTTTGCATATGCGACGGTGAAGGCGTTGTTCCATAGACGAGTTTCCAATTGGTGATTTTTCCTGGAAAATTTTGACGTCACAATATAGATTTTCGGACGTCACAATGTTGCGTGACGCAATTTACTCCGATTGACCCCAGACCGTCAAACGGGGTAATTCATTCATAAAACGAAATTGGAAATTCATCTATTGCCTATAAGTACCATGTGTTTGTAGAGATTGTACATGTATTTCACTGTGCATTTCCATTCATTATCTTTTCTTTTGTTTCTTTTTTTGCGATTTTGTTTTTTTTTTGTAATATGAAAATGCAATGTTTGTAACCCTTTAATTACAAAAAGTTTCTTCGACGAGATCATTCCAGTGATGACACCAAAATGCATTCGAGGAAGTCATATTTCAATTTTTGTTGTATCATGATGCAACGATGAAAGTGTTTTTCGATAATAATCATTGCCGTGTGTTTTTAGAGACTTTGTCTCATGTGCTTTTATTCAATATTCATTCATTATTTATTCTTTTTAGCCAATTTTTGTCTCGCCCGCGACGAAAGTCGCGAAAGCGAGACATAGGCGTGCAAAGTATGACGGCGACGGCGGCGTAAACTCAAGTTTTAATACAGAAGCCATTGATGTAGGAACTTTATATTTGGTCCATATGTAGCTTACGGCGAACCCTATCTGTCGGACCCAAAATCATGTGACCTTGACCTATATTTCGCGGTCCAGTGACCAGGTTAAGTTTTTTTGCTTAAGTCCATTTCTCAAAAACTAGAAGCTAGAAGTCAATGATATTTGGTATATAGCTTGGTCTTGGTTAGTACATGTCCGTCTGCCATATGGCTTTTGACCTTGACCTCAATTTCACGGTCCAGTGACCAGGTTAAGTTTTTTTGCTTAAGTCTGTTTCTCAATAACTACAAGCCATAGGTCAATGATATTTGGTATATAGCTTGGTCTTGGTTAGTACATGTCAGTCTGCCATATGGCTTTTGACCTTGACCTCAATTTCATGGTCTAGTGAACAAAGTTGAGTGTTTCTGATTATAATAGTTTCTTAATTACTGTAAGTGGAATGGTAATAATATTTGGCTTGTAGGTTGCTCTTTAGTAGTTTTAGCGACAAGCAGGGACGGGCGAGACATCTATTAGGGTCCACTCTTGTGTTATTTTTTAGTAAGAAAAGGCAATTTTGTTATCCTTTTACAAAAAAGTTTCGTCGACGAGATCCTGCCTTTGGTGACACCACAATGGATTCAGGGAAATCATATGAAACGTCATAGGTGTTTTACGTCCCCAAGAACGTCATACAATAGAAAGGGACGTCACCAAAAAAATTCAAAACAAGACAACACCAGATGGTGTTCAATTACTTCGACTTGACCTTAAGTAGAGATCAGCGGCAAGATCGTAGTTATTTTGAAACTGTAAATCGGTACATGTATTATCATAGTTTATCAACTAGCAGAGTTTTTATTTACTTTATCGGCACCTTTTTATGAAGAATTTGATGAGAAACGAGCTCAAACACCGCGAAAATTGAAGTTATTTCCAATCAGGAAGTTTTCGTGCAATCATAAATTCGGAACGAGTTCGGCGTGGACTGTCGTATCCGTATTTATTTCATAAGTTATTTAATATTTCAGAGGCTTCAAAGCCTATTAAACTGTTGCGGGATAAATTTAAAGGAGAGTTAAACCTCTTCTTTTACATCTGTTGTGAATATAATATTGTCAAGAGTCAATGTATATAAAAAGCATATTGTCAGCTATAGCGACACTTTACCGATCACATGGTTTGTTGACATCCTCAAAAGTTATGGCGGCTTATGAAATATTCGAGATAATGATATGAAAATATAAATTTTATTGGAAATATACCTTCTCTTTATAACTGTTAGGAATTTTCCACTTTATAACAACCTATAGTATTTATCAAGTCCAAAAGTGTTAAGAACGATCGGTTGGCTTGAACTGAGATTAAAAATCGATCATCTGGGAACTTGGACAAATCCTGAGGTATCCACACCCCTATCTCTAAATCATTTTTAGGGCAAAATGTGGGTATAATACATGGTTACAATGCATTTACCTGTTAAGTATTATATAAATTTTTAAAAAAAATAAAATAAAAAAAAATCCCGACCTACCGACCATATTTTTTTCAGAGGGGTGACTGGAACCACACCTATTTTTTTATTTGGCCCCATCCAATATGGCCATTTGTGAGGAACTTAATTTATTACTCGACTGTATGGAAAGAGCATACAAAGAATATTTTATCTGAAACGACTTGGCTAGTCACAATGTATCTTAGATGGTCCCCTTCAAAACAGATATCCTTCAAGTCTGCACCTTATGCAAATTGGCTACCAATGGGAAACCTAGTTAGATATAGGAGTACATTCAAAGATCTTCTTTAAAATCATTTGGTCAGTTGGAAATAAACTTTGGCACAACACTTAATCTTCTTTAAAATTGTGTCCTGCAGATCAATTCCTTATCCAAGATGGCATGCAATAGGGAAAATAGTTAATTGAAGTTTGATCATATAACATAAATGTTTATTTACATAGTTTGAAAATGAGACTCTTTAACATATAAGTTTATTTGAAGTTATGTATTGGCCATGGTCCAGGTGAGTGATACAGGCTCTTGAGAGCCTCTTGTTCATTGTAGATATTGATGTACTATATCCTAAGTCAGAACAGTGCAGATTCTATTATAGTTATGACAATATGTACATGTATATATAATATTTTACTGTAGATGTTGATGTACTATATCCTAAGTCAGAACAGTACAGATTCTATTGAGGATGCCTTTAATGTAATGAAGGATTACAATGATACACTTACACATGAACTCTACATTTTCAGAATGAGACATTTAATAAGAAATGGAATGGTACGTTGATAATATTATTGGTTGTATTTAAGAAGATTAAAAAAAGAAAGTTAAGTTGTTTTAAAATGCATTTACTTACAATTGATATAAAATGTGTAATGAAATCTCCTCTACTACAAATGCCAACAATAAAAAGTCTGAATACTGTTGAAAGTTGTGTACATCCCTAATCAATGAGGTCTGAAATTATTCAAATGAATTATAAAACACTATCACAGCTGAATGACTTTTGCTGCATGTCATAGTTTAGGGGGACTTTAAAGGATCTCCAGCATATAAGCGTCCACATCTACATCTATGTCCGTTGCCAAAAGCATCTAGATTTGGATGAGTATCTCTGCAACTCTGCATGGTAGGGTATTGAAACTTTGCATGCAGGTGCATCTTGGATTGACTGACAGCCTCCAAACAATTAGACCTCTTTAACATATATTTCTGCTTGATTGATATCCATTCAAATTTACATCCAAGTTCATATCTCAGTAAGTGTACATTGTAGGATCATGTAACATTGCATACATCTCTGATGGTAGGTGAGTATTCAGGCAAAATTAGGTCACTTTAACCTATATTTCTCCCTTGATTGATTCACATTTAAGTAACAGACATGTTCAGATCTCAGTCACTATACATGGTAGAATCATGTAACCTTACATATGCATGCATCTATGATGATAGGTCAGCTTAAATTCAAGTTAATTGAAGAGTTTAGATCTCACTAAATATACATGTTAGGATCATGTAACATTGCATTTGAATGCATCTCTGATAGTAGGTCAGAATCGAGGCAAAATAATGTCACTTTGACCTATATTTTCTGCTTGATTGATTTATGCTCAAGTTGACAAGTTCATAATTCAGTCAACTATAGATGGTAGGATAATGTAATGTTGCATATGCAAGCATCTATTATGGTAAGTCAGCATCCAAGCACAGTAAAGTCACTTTGACTGTATTCTCTGCTTGATTGATTTACATTCGAGCTTACAGACTAGTTCATATCTCAGTCACTATAGGTATTAAAATCATGTTGCCTTGCATATGCATGCATCTCTGACAGTAGGTCAGCATCCAGGCAAAATTGGGTCACTTTGACCTATATTTTCCACTTATTTGAATTACATTATAGTTCACGGATGAGTTCATATCTCATTCTCTATAGATGTTAGGATTGTGCTACATAGAATATGCATGCATCTCTGATAGGTGAATATCCAGGCAAATGTAGGTCACTTTGATTTACTGCAAGTTTAAGGACAAGTTACATCTCTGTCGCTATGC
This sequence comes from Modiolus philippinarum, assembly GCA_002080025.1. Taxonomy (NCBI): domain Eukaryota; kingdom Metazoa; phylum Mollusca; class Bivalvia; order Mytilida; family Modiolidae; genus Modiolus; species Modiolus philippinarum. Next base: position 28,518 of record MJUU01036166.1, on the reverse strand, counting down.
ATGGTAGGATCATCTTAACATGATGGTATGGTATGTGAGTGGGCTCACTTAATTAAATTTAAAAATACATGATCATCCTTTATTTGGGGATATTTAATTCTACATGCTGAGGTCATATTAAGCTGCCCATTGTATAGCCCTTTACTATTTTGTTTTTTTGTAGGTTCATGAATGCATTGACTTGTTGAAGTCATTACCTGTCAATGAAAAGTTAACCTGTGGACGAAGGATTATAGAGTATATTACTTTCTTGTTGAATGATCCATTGGCTATTGAGTTTAAAGTAAGTTTTCTTTAGACAAACAAAATACCGTACATATTGGTATATTTTGTATTCAAAGCCAGTAATTTCAATCAACATGTACAAGAAATTATTAATGTGAAATTTATTTTAAGGTTTCTGACCAATAAAAAATGAACAAGATTACAGATAGTCTTTAAACCTGATATGCAGGTTGTTTACTATGAATCTCATTCCAAGTTTGATTTTAACTTCATAGGCCCTAGTGGTGCTTGAGATATGGCCCTTGAAAACTTTGAATTTTTGTAAAATTTGGGATTCATGACCAATAACTTGGGAATGAAATTGCAGATAGTCTTCAAACTTTTTTCACCACAAAACTCAGGTCAAGTACAATTTTGGGATAAGAGGTGTAGATGGTTCAAGAGTTATGCCCTTGAAAACTTTGATCATTTCAGAGATACCATTTTCTAAAGTTTTACAAGGAATCAACTGATTTCACATTACAAGATTCCCAAGCTTTTTAGTTGCTGTATGATGAGTGTTTCATAAGAAAAAATAATAATAAGCATGTTTTAACCATGCAGTTTTAATTAAAGATACACTTTAGTTAAAAGTGTCCTGATGAAATGCTTGATGGGTTACTGATCTGGCTTTTTAGAAATAAGTGAGTCTGAACTCCTTAATTTTTCATAGGTTTAACATAAGCTTTGTTTATCTATGAATGAACTTGTCAAAATAAATAAGATTTTATGAAACTTTTTCAGAATGCTTCTAAAGATGTATTAATTGAATTTATCATATACAAAGAGGGGGTTTGTGGGCAAAAAAATTATAATGCTTTTGAATGGATAAAACCAGAGAATTCTGAAAATCTGACAGAAATACTAAAACGTGACCAGCGAGCATCTTTAATATCACTTCAGTCAAAAGCAAGTTTGATTTTCTACCAAGACAGTTGATACAACAACAGAGATTGCTTCAGTTATACATGAGCGTCTTGTTGTCATGACATTAATTTTCAACTTGTCTATCATAGAATTTGTATGTATGTGTTCTGTTTTAATACAGGTGGCACATAAACAGAAAACATTGAATACAGAGTGTACTGAGGCAGGATGTTATATAATTAGTCTTCTGTTGGATTTTATAGAAGGTACAATCATAAATTTTTAACTCCCCCGGATATGCCAGGGTAAGCTTCTGCCATCACTTTGCATCAGTCATACGTCTAATAAACTTTTCCTCTAAAGAAAATTCTCTTGAGAACCACTGAATCAATTTGAACCAAACTTGCCATGAATAAAACTTATTATGTGCTGACTAGTGTTGTTACTTTGGTGCCGATTCATAGTCAAACATGGCCGTCAGCAGGGTAGGGAACTTTGTTAATATTTGACCCTATGGGAAAATGCAGACAAAGATATTCTCATTTAGATCCACTGAATAGATGTAAAGCAAACATGTCATGAATGTTGCTTATGAGGAGCATACCAAGTGTTGTTACTTTGATATCAATCTATCTTCCAACATGGCTGCCAGCGGGGACTTACTTTTATACATTGGACCATAAGGAAAAATGCATACAAAGATTCTCTTCTAGAGAAACACTGATTTAAAAAAAAAAAACTTGGCATGAATGTTACTTCTGAGATTTGCTGGACAAGTGCTGTGAATTTTGTGGCGAATTGTCATCCTAAATGGTTGCCATCTGTAACTAGGGTAATTCATACAAAGAACTACTGATTAAATTTTAATCAAACATGGCATGAATGTTATTTATGAGTTGCTGACCAAGTATTGATGCATTTGACCCAATCTGTTATCCAACAAGATCTTTTAACATTTGACCTTGGAAAAGTGTATACTGTATTTATTCTTATAAATGCCCCGGGGGCTAAGACAATCTTCCAATAGGGGGCTATAATAAGAGGTACACATTTTCATTTCAAGAACAGCAATTGACTATTAACTAAGGCAAAGTGTACAGTATGTGCATTTTAGGAAGCAAACATGGTATATTTAGAGTGTTACTATAGATAAATGCTTCTCTTTTTTATTTTTCAACTAGATTAGTAAGTAAATGTCACACATTTGGGGCAAACATGGGGGCGTTTATTAGAAAATTAAAGTTAAATTAAACAAAATTTAGGGAGGGGGCTTTAACTAGAAGGGGGGGCTGAAATAAGAATAAATACGGTACATAAATCTTTTTCTAGAGAATTGCTGAATGAATTCAAACCAATTTGTCATGTATTGTATCTGTATAGATCTGTAAAGTAGAATAGGACTTAGATGACTGGGATAACATCTGTTGATATTCAGAAATTGCAATAAAAATATAATAAATGAATAAAAAATTCAACTTTAAGTATTTTAATTAATTTATTGAATAGGAAAAAGATGATATGATACCTATTTTTACATCTACTGTAAACCGGGAAATTTTTGTGCTTTCTTTATTTTGCGGTAAATTGACAGGATTTTAGTTAGCGCAGTTTTGAATTCGCGCTGCCAAATTGTTCACCATTGACTTCAATAGTAGGCATGTATATTTGCGCCGTTTTATTTTTGCGCTTCCATTCCAAACGTTAATATCGCGAAAATAAAACTGCCGGTTTAAAATTTCCGGTTTACAGTATATATCTCTGATAAAAACACCATATAAGCAAGAGAAGATTGAAAGTGTTTAATCACTCATTAAAGAAGATGTTTGAATTGAAAGACATTGCTGTAATGGTAGTCAATACAAAACAGAACTTTGCTAAATTTATGGGAAATCTGTTGGATATGACACAAAATGTGGTATTTTGTTATAGATTTAGAACTTTTGTTTTGTTTTCTTTCTTAACAAAGATTTGTCTGATATAGGCTTGGTAATACAAATTTTGCGACAAACATGCCTGCCTATTCCACCACTCAATTTTAACTTTATTCAACAGTTCTTTTTATTTTACAGATTTCATGGAATTCAATGAATTACAAAATCTGATGCAGATATTTCAGAATTTATTAGCACTTCAGGTATGTTTTTGTCCATTTAAAAAAAAAAACTTGATATATGTGTCACCTGTGATAAAATCTTGACAATGTAAGGAAGTGAACATATATGTGTTTGTTATGTCAGTTTTGCACTGAATACTGGTAGTATTGGCATTAGTATTCAGTATCAAAGTTTTATTTTTTCATGTTTTTACATTGGATTCATAGTATTTGATTTTGACATTGTATATTGTTGGTTAGTTTTTCATAAATGGGAAATTATTACTTTAGTGTAGTATGCATCTGTTAGTATTGGACTTTTACCCAGTTCATATAATAAAATGGACTGAGCTTTTGGGAAGTTTCACTCTTGACAAAATTTTTTCATTTGGACAAATTTGAAAACAAAATGTTTATTCATTTATATCATCATAACTGTTATCAAACTGATATCAAAAATAAACAATGCAATACCAAATGATAGATACAGTGAAACCACCTAAAACCGGCCTTTGTTGGGACTAAGGAAATCGGCCGGTTTTAAGAGGTTACAGCTTTTGGAGGTTCCGAAATCTGGTCTTTTCGATTCAAACACTTATACAGAAAGTGTTACATATGATCTGTAAGGTCAGTGTAGGCTGTGAGTTAATTATTTCAGTATATATTTCAGTATATATTTCAGTATTTTTTTCCTGCGTTCTTGTAAATTTCAACCAAATTTTGAGTAATCTTTTCAAATGCAGTTATTGATCAATGAGAATGGCAAGAGAAATGTGACTTATTGAATAGATTTGGTCGATTTTATTGTCAGCGAAAAAATTTGTCCGATTTTCAGAGTTGAATTTTAGAAGAAAATATACGTTTGGGACCGATCTATATGGCCGGAATTCAGAACTCAGAGGGGCCGGTTTTCAGAGGAAATTTTAACTTATTTACATTGTATATAGGTAAAAATTCCGGACTGAAACACATTGTTCTGTTTTAGAGGGATCCGGTATTTAGAGTGGCCGGTTTTCGGGAGTTCCACTGTATTTATATTTTGTACAACTGAAGGAATATAAAGTAAATGTATATAAGACAAAATCTCTATTACCAAACAACGGGAATAGGCTTTATCTTGATAATTACATGTATGAAGCTTTGAACTACGAGCAATCACTCAAACTGGTAAACGACCACTGGCATAGTTTTTAGCAAGATTAATTCTTAGGTCTGAAACACAGCTAAATCTATTTAATCATTGACCCTGGATGTAAGATTATCCTCAAACATCAGAAGATTTGGCAAAAAACTTGCAGACTGGCATCTGTTTCCTAGTGTAAGGAATAAAAGACTAGATGAGAAGAGTTCTTGTTTGTCTGCCTAGTGTATTAAATGTGATTACCTCACAAGACACTGGAAAAAAACTTGAGATATGACTTGATGGCATTTTTCAAAAAGTATTTTTTCTTGTGTAATTTGATTCATGTTCAAATATGTTATAGTAAGGCGTAATGCCAGAACTTTTCTATTTTAACCTTTAAATGACCTTTAGACTCATCAGGTAGAGAAACATTGAAAGATAAAATCAGAAGGTGGGTAAATTTATGAATAGTTAACCAGAATATGTATCTGGGAAAACTGCAAAAAAAAGAAGAGGCCAAAATGTTACATAATGACTGAGTATGCATATGATAAACATGCTTTAAGCATAACTGTAGAAAGATAGGGAGCATATTCCTCAATTGTGGGGAACCTTCAACTTCACATATAGTTAATCATTTTGAAGTTATCAGTAAAAGTCTGTTGAGCTTAAAATAGTTTTGGAGAAACAGTTCAACAAAGTTTCAAAAAAAAGTAATTTAGCATAAAAGTATTATATTTACAGAAAGAATTTGACCAGTATATAACCATAGATCAGTACAACAATGAAGCTGTCCGAACAAAATTATTGGTGAATTATGCCAAACAGTTCTTCATCAAAAGAGGGGCTAACAAGGTTGTATATTTAATTTAATCACATATTTATTAGCTCACCTGGCTATGCCAGGGTGAGCTTTTGCAATCACTTTGCGTCCGTCGTCCGTCCGTCCGTAAACTTTTCATTCAAAGATCTTCTCCTCTGAAACCACTGGGCCAATTGAAACCAAACTTGGTCCTTGGGTGGTCCCCTTTAATTGTGTCGCTCAGGTCTGTACGTCATCCAAGATGGCCGCCAACTGGGACCAAAACCCTATGGAAAAAAAAAACATTTCAAATTCTTTTTCTCTGAAACTATTGGGCCAATTAGAACCAAACTTGGCCACAATAGTCCTTGGGTGGTCCCTTACAAAAAAGGTGTTTTTTAGGTCCGCCCGATTTCCAAGATGGCCGCCAGCGGGAAACATAGTTTTAACATTGGACCCTATGGGAATACACTTTCAAAGATCTTCTTCTCTGAAACTACTGAGCCAATTGGTACCAAACTTGGCCACAATAGTTTTTGGGTGGTCCCTTACAAAAAAGTTGTTTTTCAGGATCGCACTACATTTAACATGGCCGCCAGCGGGGGACATAGTTTTAACATTTGACACTATGGGAAAACACTTTCAAAGATCTTCTTCTCTGTAACTACTGGGCAAATTGGAACCAAACTCCGTCACAATAGTCCTTGGGTGGTTCCTTAAAAAAAAGGGTGTTTTTTAGGTCCGCACAATTTCCAAGATGGCTGCCAATCGGGGAACATCGTTTTAACATTGGACCCTATGGGAAAATATTTTCTAAGATCTTCTTCTCTGAAACTACTGAGCCAATTGGTACCAAACTTGGCCACAATAGTCTTTGGGTCGTCCCTTACAAAAATGGTGTTTTTCAGGATTAGCTACAATGAACATGGCTGTCAGAGGGGGACACAGTTTTAACATTGAACCCTATTGGAAAACACATTCAAAGATCTTCTTTTCTGAAACTACTGGGCCAATTGCAGCCAAACATGGCCACAATAGTCGTTAGGTGGTCCTTTGCAAGAAAGGTGTTTTCAGGTCAGTGCTATATTCAAGATGGCCGCCAGCGGGAAACATAGTTTTAACATTGGACCCTATGGG
>MJUU01036166.1:0-13486 GCA_002080025.1 Modiolus philippinarum | reverse complement strand
AGGGGATTACAGCTTCTGTGAATCAGTAAGTCTTTAGTTTTAAATGGGGGATACTGTTTATTTGTATCAGTAAGTGTTTGTCAATGTGAATCATGGGATACAATTGTTTACAGTATCTGTGAATCACTAAGTGTGAATCAATCTATATTGTGTATTGTGTAGCTTGCGTTCACACAGTGGCAACATATAGGATCACTATCCATTGTCTTGCATCTGTCATCATCATCTGCGTCACAAAAAATATGTCATATTTTTCTCAGGACCCACATATGCCAGCCTTATGCAATTTGACATGGAGTATATATGGGGACCTTTACAGTGTAACAGAGTTTGGGATCTCTCACTTGCCCACTTCCTGTTTGACGGAACTTAGAATATTTTTCTCCATTGGCATTACAAAAAATATGTCACATTTTTCTCAGGAACCACATATGCCAGCCTTCTGCAATTTGGAATGGAGTATCAGTATGGGGACCTATACTATGTTATGGAATTTGGGATTACTGGCATGTTTGACAGAACTTAGAAAATATTTTGTATCCTGACGTTTTTGTCAGGAACCAAGTATCCCAGCCTTCTGCAGTTCGTCATGGAGTATCAATATGGGGACTTATACCTTGTAACAGAGTTTGGAGTCTCTCCCATACTGACTTCCTGTTTGACAGAACTTTAAATATTTTTTGCGTCTTGAAAATTTCTGCAATTCAACATGGAGTATCAATATGAGGTACTAAACTGTGTAACAGAGTTCAGGATCTCTCGCAGAATATTTTTCATCATTTGTGTCACAATATTACGCAGCCGACACATGTCTTCCCTGGATGACTTACTGCTAAGTCATTGTGAATCAGGTGCACACACTTAAAGTATTTATCAATAGCATACAGTACGTCTGAATCAGAGATACAGTTTAGATTATTCATTCAGTCTTTATCAGTAGCTGGTCAGGGGTTTGAAAATTTACATTTAGTCATCTGCATGTCCTTCTTTTCATTTCTAGATAATAACTTGAGTTTCCAGCATCAGATCAAAAACAAACTTGGCCACATGCTTTCTTATCACACAAAAAAGATTATTGTCACAGTGGCAATAATTGCCTAAAATTTTGAGACAATATTTCAGATAATAAGAATTTAAGTATCCATCCTCAGGTCAAATCCAAACTTCGACTCATACCATAAATATAGAATTTATATTGTATATGCATATTGTTATTCCCCTTGATAATTTATTGGTTTGAATTTGATGTAGATACTGTGAAAAGACTATTGTTTGTGGAGTTCCAATTTTCATGGATTTCGTGGTTTGCTTAAACCACGAAATTAAGTTCCCAACAAAATGCATTTTTTCCAAGGAATATTAATGTATTGAATTTGAAACCACAAATTTAAGTACTCACAAAATAGTGATATTTATGAAAACCACACAAATTGATGTCTACGAATAAAAGTACTTCTACAGTATTGATGTTTGAGTCCAATAGCCAAGTTCTACAATGTTTTCTTCATGTATAGGATGAAATGCCTCAAGAGAAGATAACTCCATCGTCAGAAATGGTATCGAATTGGATGTCTGACAGTATGTTTAAAGAGGATGCTTTAGTGATGAATTCCACTGTGATTCTGCCATTGATTTCACAGTACTGTGTACATCATCCAGTAATAGGTCAGTTGTTCAGTTAGTTAGCAGATAACTTGGAAATTAAAAAGTGGTAGAAAATTGCCCAGGTTGATTCACATAACACTTCTAAATTTCGAAATTTTCTGAAAATTAAATATATACTATGAAGCAAAATGTTTTCTTGCACAGTGTATTGTTAATTAAGAAATTATTATTGCAAACATGTGTATGACATTGAAAGATCTTCTCCTCTAAAACTACTTGACAAAGTGGAACCAAACTTGAATGTTCACAATAGTCCCAGTTTGATCTTGTTTCAGGATTGCTCTCTACTCAGGTTGGTCACCAGCAGGTATTATAATTTATTATTGGACCTTACAGGAAAATACATTTGGATACCTTCCTTGGAAACTTTTAGGCCAATTGGAACCAAATTTGGCCCCAATAGACCTTGGGTAGTCTCCTCTTCAAAGTAGTTTTCACCTTGTACCTAAACACCTGTCAAACAATGTTGTCCCACAACTAGAAATCTAATGCCCTGTACCTATAGCACAAAACACATTTGTTTTAACAGATGAAATGCATATATATAACAGCATTTTACAAACTGGTAAAAAAAATCAGTGAAAGAACCTGAATGAGGTCCAGTTAGATTGACATACCTGGTGGGTCCACACTTACACTGAATGGGGTCCAGTTAGATTAACATATCTGATAGGTCCACATGTACACTGAATGAGGTCCAGTTAGATTGACATATCTGGTTAGTCCACACTTACACTAAATAAGGTCCAGTAAGATTGACATATCTGGTAAGTCCACACTTACACTGAATGGGGTCCAGTTAGATTGACATATCTGTTAGATCCACACTTAAACTGAATGAGGTCCAGTTAGATTGACATATCTGGTCGGTCCACACTTACACTATGAGGTCCAGTTAGATTGACATATCTGTTAGATCCACACTTACACTGAATGAGGTCCAGTTAGATTGACATATCTGGTAGGTCCACACTTACACTGAATGGGGTCCAGTTAGATTGACATATCTGGTAGGTCCACACTTACACTGAATGAGGTCCAGTAAGATTGACATATCTGTTAGGTCCGCACTTACACTGAATGAGGTCCAGTTAGATTGACATATCTGGTAGGTCCACACTTACACTCAATTGGAATTATTTCAATGGGTTTCAGTTCTCAAGAAATATTTCGTTTATTTACATATCAATATGTTTCATTTCTCTAGTAGTATTTGATTTATTTACAGATAACTCAACAGATATAGCAGAATGTATTGACAAGTTCAAGACTTCCATCATACCTGTATTACAATACTTAAAAGATAACAGCCATTTACAACTGGCTTATCAAACACTACATCATATGTTGTCTACAGTGTATCATATAACTGTACAATATCAGATGGGGATAGAACTTGACAGTCAGGTTAGTTACCATGGAGATAGTACTAAATAGTCAGGTTAGTTACCATGGAGGTAGTACGCATCTACAACTTGCTTATTAAACACTACATCATATGTTGTCTACATTGTATCATATAACTGTACAATATCAGATGGGGATAGAACTTGACAGTCAGGTTAGTTACCATGGAGATAGTACTAAATAGTCAGGTTAGTTACCATGGAGATAGTACTAAATAGTCAGGTTAGTTACCATGGAGATAGTACTAAAAAGTCAGGTTAGTTACCATGGAGATAGTACTAAATAGTCTGGTAAATTACAATGGAGATGTACTAAATAGTAAGGTTAGTTACTATGGAGATAGTACTAAATAGTAAGGTTAGTTACCATAAAGATAGTATTAAAGTCAGATTAATTACCATGGAGATAGTCCTAAATAGTAAGGTTAGTTACCATGGAGATAGTATTAAATAGTCAGATAAGTTACCATTGAGATAGTACTAAATAGTCAGGTTAGTTACCATGGAGATAGAATTAAACGGTCAGGTTATTAAGTATGGAGATAGAACTAAACAGTCAGATTAGTTACCATGGAGAAACTAAACATGTATAACAGTTTGGTTAGTTACTGTGATTATAAAACGGAACAGTCAGTAACCATGGATACCAACTAAGCAGTCAGTAAAGTGATCATGGAGCTATGACTGAAAAGTTAGTGGCCATGGTGATATAGCTTAACAATCAAGTTTAGTGAGCATAGAGATATAACTTAACAGTCAGGTTAGTGGTCAGGTGATTTTGCTGCAGACTTGAATTCCAATATACCAGCAGCAGAGTTGAGTTATTTGTTCATTGGGGAGTAATAAAAGAATATATATACATTTGTACTTTAATTCATGGCTATTTCCATATTGGCCCAGTTATCATCCCAAGACTCCCATATTGGCACAAGACGACATCGAGGAACAATGTATGTCAGAGGATGTTAACTAGGCCAATATGGAAATAGCCATGTATTAAACTGTATTTATTCTTTTAAAACCTCCTAATGATAAATGGAAATGGAAATGGCTATGCATTAAAATGTTTATTACATACTTGCGATAACTTATATGACAAGAGGCAAACATTCCATATTGTCACACACCGGGAAAATATGAACTGTTTATACTTCAAGTCATATTAGACATAACAAAATGCAATTTTTTTTGCTAAATATGTAATAAAACAAGATATTTCTGATTTACATAGTAAACAACACTTGACAATATGCCATTAGCAGAGTTATTTTATCATTGAGGAGTAATAATGGAAAGACACAAAGTACATTGTATTTCTGTATTTTATTTTTGCTTGCAGTCAATATGTGCCAATATGCCATTGGCAGAGAGTGATTTAGGAGTAATTGAATCAATGGCTGCTCCTCTTGTCAAAGAATTTCTAACTGGTGTCCTGATGAAGGTTAGTGCTATAGATCCCTACTTTATAATGTTATAATGATTAGACTGTATTCTCTATCATGATGTTTGATAACCTGAGTACTTGTGTGTAGTCTTTATAAAATAAATGTTTGATGTACTTCAAATTAAAAAAATGTATTCATGTCTTCATTATTCCCTCGCCCAACGGAGTTGGGAAGGGGATATAGTATCTCGCCTGTCCGTCCTTCCGTCTGTCCGAGTGTCCGTCCGTTCGTCCCACCTCAGGTTAAAGTTTGCGTTAAGGTTCATATCTGAGAAACTACATGTAGCACATCAATCATCTGTGGTCAGTGGATGTGTCTTGGAGAGTGACTTTGACCTACATTTTACGCTTCAATGACTCGGGGTTAAAGTTTTGCTAAGGTTCATATCTGAGAAACTACATGTGGCACATCAATCATCTTTGGATATTTGATGCGTCCTTGCGAGTGATGCTTCTTCAGATGATAATTGGGTCACTCTGACCTACATTTTACGCTTCAATGACTCGTGTATAAGTTTGCGTTAAGGTTCATATCAGAGAGACTACATGTAACACATCAATCATCTTTGGTCAGTGGATGCATCTTGGAGAGTGATGCTGCTTCAGATGATAATTGGGTCACTCTGACCTACATTTTACGCTTCAATGACTCGTGTATAAGTTTGCGTTAAGGTTCATATCAGAGAAACTACATGTAACACATCAATCATCTTTGGTCAGTGGATGCATCTTGGAGAGTGATGCTGCTTCAGATGATAATTGGGTCACTCTGGCCTACATTTTACGCTTCAATAACTCAGGTTAAAGTTTGTGCTAAGGCTCATATCTGAGAAACTACATTTGGCACATCAATCATCAATGGTCAGTGGATGCGTCTTGGAGAGTGATGCTGCTTCAGATGATAATTGAGTCACTCTGGCCTACATTTTACGCTTCAATAACTCAGGTTAAAGTTTGCATTAAGGTTCATATCAGAGAAACTACATGTAACACATCAATCTTCTTTGGTCAGTGGATGCATCTTGGAGAGTGATGCTGCTTCAGATGATAATTGGGTCACTCTGACCTACATTTTACGCTTCACTGACTAATGTTTAAGTTTGCGTTGAGGTTCATATCAGAGAAACTACATGTAACACATCAATCATCTTTGGTCAGTGGATGCATCTTGGAGAGTGATGCTGCTTCAGATGATAACTGGGTCACTCTGACCTACATTTTACGCTTCACTGACTAACGTTTAAGTTTGCGTTAAGGTTCATATCTGAGAAACTACATGTAGCACATCAATCATCTTTGGTCAGTGGATGCATTTTGGAGAGTGATGCTGCTTCAGATGGTAATTGGGTCACTCTGACCTACATTTTACGCTTCACTGACTTAGGTTAAAGTTTTCCCTAAGGCTCATATCTGAGAAACTACATGTGGCACATTAGTCATCTTTGGTCAGTGGATGCGTCTTGGAGAGGAATGGTGCTTTTTAGAATATTTTGAAATTTTAACTGAATTTGGAAATTTAATTGCTACAGGAGATAAGATTAGCTGTCGTTTCCGACTGCTCCCATCTTGTTGTATTTAAATTGGTATTTTTTCGCATGTGATTAATTATTCTGTTTTCGAATGAAAACAATTGGGCTCAAAATTTAGTCTCAATGTAAATTTTCACTGACCATTAAAATGCATTGGCTAAAGTATAAAAGCATGAATTATAAATTAATTGAATATTTCACTGCCCTGTTTTAAACAAAAGTTGATGCAGAAATAGTCCAACATACATATAAATTTTATATTGTACTTAAGTGAAATATCCAGGTTAATCCTGCAACTTGATGAGTTTTCTTGACCAGGGATATGACACTGTATCCTTGTGGTAGCAAAAATATTTTGGATGCACTTCTAGCTTAACATGGGATATGGGTTCAGATTCCTTGTCTGTTACTAATATCCCCATATGGTTCAAAGGATATTTAACTAGACAGGGATAATGAACCTGTATTCCCTGTTAAGATTCTGGAATAACTTAAATTACTTTCATTTTAGATATTCAGTAGTACAAACACAGACCACCAGTTAGCTCTAGCCTATGTCATCTTTCTATTTTTAGATATTCAGCAGTACATACACGGACCACCAGTTAGCTCTAGCGTATGTCATTAGTGGTTCTAAAAGAGATGGACAGGAAGCTGTTATTAGAATCATCAAATCATCTGGGCATAATTACAGAAGACTAAGGGTATGTTTATATGTATTTACAGATATCAAGTGAAAAAATATTAAGCTGTTTTTGGATTGGTTAAATAAAAATGTTGTATTGATCCCAATTGTTCAAGTACTCCTACATGATGGAGAAAGTATATTGGATTCATTGGCTATGTCAGAAACAGAATTTTTCGAGGATTATATTTTGTTGTAGATTCTTGGTACTTTTCACACAAATAGAGGTTTGAATATACAAATACATATATATATTGATTCTAACCTGAATCACTTTGTTTTTAGGTCCATCCCGATCAGATTATGCTCTTTTTTTAGAAGATAACAACTTAATGAATGAAAAATAAATTTGCAGGCAGCTACCAATAAATTTGAACCTTCATTTTTTTAAAAAGATAGTTACAAGTAAATGTCACATACCAGACATGTTATAACATTGGTCATACATGTCAGGTTAGTAGTGAGTAGTGAAGAATACTGTCAGTGTTTTTTGTTTTTTTTTCAGGCTGTTTCTTATGTAGGTATTGGTGCTGGAGAAATTTACAAGGATGCAAATATCATTAACATGTGTCAGAAACTAGAGGTTAATGCAAAATGGGGCAATAGACTAGCAAAAATTAAGGTAAAAATCAAAAGTATCTAGTAAAACTTGAAAAAAATAATATGTATGCATATAAAATGTCATTATAGAATGAATGAAACCCATAGAGGTAATTCCATACTCAGGAACTAGAAAACTATCTGTAAGAGATATACAAAAATATTATAATAGACTTAGATGATAATGTCAGTGGGAAAAAAAAAAAGAAATTTTGCCCCCAGATGGAGGATCGGGGCATATTGTTTTTGTCCTGTCTGTCTGTCAGTGCGTCTGAAACTTTAACCTTGGCTATAACTTTTGAAATATTAAAAATAGATTTATCATACTTGGCAGGTGTATAGGTCTTGAAATATTGAAGATAGATTTATCATACTTGGCAGGTGTATAAGTCTTGTCAAGAGGAACATAGATATGCCCCTAAAAATATCTGTCAGTGCGTCCGAAACTTTAACCTTGGCTATAACTTTTGAAATATTAAAAATAGATTTATCATACTTGGCAGGTGTATAGGTCTTGTCAAGAGGAACATAGATATGCCCCCAAAAATAAGCCAGGTCAAAGGTCAAGGCCACAGAGGTCAAAATTTTAAATTCTGTTTTCATGTTTTGTATGTATAGAAAGATAATTCTAACCAAATATTAAATTCATTAAACTAATAAAATTTGTGCTAGGAGTAGTTTGGTAGTGTTTCACAAACACATCTTGTTATACACTAAAATATTTAAAATGATCAATTTACTTTACAATTCAAGTTTTGATCAATTATAAAAATATGTTTAAAAACTTAATTGAACAATATGGAATTAGTATTGTACTGACATTTGGAAGACTCCAAACTGTTAATTCTTACAGGTTTCATTGTTATGAGTTGAAAAATCCAGCAGTCCTTTCTTTTGCTTCTGTGAATGTCAGAATTTAAGTCATTCCGATCATTCCAGAGCACTTCGTTGATATCAAATGACATATTGCAAATGCTATGTCCCTTTTGTTTTAATAGGTGCTATCTACATTGTATATAAGTGTGGCAGCACCACTTCTTTTATTTCTACTATGTTTAAAAACTCAATTTACAGTTTAAATCGATGTTTGGCTCAGATCATATTGTTAATACACAAAAATTGTTAGAAATCTACAATTTCAGTTTCACTTTTGTTTTGATTCCTAGAAAAAGTCCTATGCAGAACTGGAAAGATGTTGAAGAACACAAATGTTGTTTAAGTTAAATGGCTGATAAAGACCTCGATGTTTGTCAGAATCTCATTTGATGTAAATTTGGGATATAATATAGTTATCAACTAGAGTTATGTAATTTCAAAATATAATAAACGAGCCTATGGCAAGTTTATTATATTTGAAATTACATAACGAGAGTTGATATCCAGCGATATACAATTCTTTCGAGTTGTTAAAACTATTTCTCTTATGATTTTCATAAATCTTTAATGCCGAACTGCTGTTTTTGTTTCAATGAACACTGTTGCTAGGTAACATTAATCACGGCCAACGAGATTTCACAGTGGTCCAATAGAAAGGCCGAAAAAGTAATAGCACATCACACATGATGTGTTATTTCTTGGCGCACGACCAATGAAAATTCAACAAGTTCATATCTAACTCCAGCTTCAAAGTCTCGTTGTGTACCACTAATAGCCATTTGTGCAAGGAATAGATAATAAGTGTGCATCATAAGAGAATTAACTTTAAAAGCCTTCTGCTACCCCCATTATTTTTGGTGACCCTGGTTTAGAATCTGTTATCATGACTAATTAACTTGATATGGCCTACTAAAACTTTCATTGGTGTAAGCTTAATGATGATTTCAAGATTTTATACTGTGTATTCAATGTCAGTTTCGTTTTTCTAATGTTTACTTTCGACCATGTTGACAAAACTTTTTTAAAATGGCAGAGTGAATAATTGTTGTTTTTTAACAGAAATTTCTGTGAGACATTTTGTGTGATGATGATAAAATTTAACAGGAAAAAAATTACATCTTTTGTTGAAAGCAAGGTTTGGTTTAAGTCTATTTTAATCTTCAAGATTTACTGTAAATTTAGAAATTATTGTCATAATTTTATTATTGTAACTGGTGAAAAACTAACAATTCAGAAAGCTTAAAAATACAAATATATATACATTAGAAGTTTTTATACGACTGCAAAAAATTTTAGGTCGTATAATGATATGGCACTGTCGTCATCTTTATCTGTAGACACTTTTGTTTTTGGTCAATAACTTAAGTTCCAATCCTTATGAAATTTTAACTCAATATTTCTTGGCGGCTGGGGTTGGTTTTTGATTTTGTGGCCCCTCCCGTTTTTTAAAAAGGGGCCATAAAGGGGGAAATTAGGTGTTTTCACATATTGGGCTGTAGAATTTTTATTATTTATGAGATTTTGAAGGAGTTTCTTTCAGTGTGTTCCCGAGGAAATTTCCAATCAGTAGTATGCAAAACAGATTTCATGTCGCATATACCCATCATGAGGTAAATGGGGCCCAAAAGGGGCGAAATTCAAAAATTATTATTTTTTTATTTCTAATCTGATTTTGATGCTGTTTTTTTTTAATGGATTCCTTATGAAAAATTAACATAGCCCTGAACTTAGATTTTTGATAACTTGATTCCTTTTCAAGCTATAAGGGGCCAAACGCAGCCAAAATTGCAAATGTGCAGATTACCTCAAATTTTTATTTTTCATCAGATTTTGATTGGATTTTTTTAAATTAGATATCTTTTGTTGTAAGCTTTCAGTAGTATTTAAATAGATTTTTCTTACCCCATAAGGTTTCTGAGCTATAAGGGGTCAAAGGGGCCAAAATAGAAATTTTTCAAAATCTGTAAAATCTTTGTATTTCATCGGATTTTGATGAGATTCTTTCTGAGGATTCCTTTTGTTGTAAGCTTTAGGTAGTATGTCAACAGATTTTATGTATTGATTACTGATTCTGAGCTATGAGGGGTGAAAGGGGTCAAAATTGCAATTTTTCAAAATATTGAAAATCTTTATTTTTAATTGAATTTCAATGGGATTTTTTTCTTTAGAATTGTCTTGATGTAAGCTGTCAGTAGTATGTCAAAAGATTAAGTATACTTTACACAATTTCAGAGCTATAAGTAATCAAAAGGGCTAATTTTTATGTTCCATAGTTTGTATGCAGCTAATTACTGTGTCAAGCTCCTTATTGTGTCCATCTAGTTACTCTGTCCACATTGACTTTAAATTACACTTGTTTGAATTTCAGTGGTCGACATGCTGCCGTCGTATCATTCTGCGCTTAGTGTAGCCCTTTATTATTGTCTCGCCTGTCGCGGAAGCAAGACATAGCGATCCAAATTCTGTCGTCATTGGCGTCAACAATTGCACAAGTTTTTCATAGGTGGAATAGAGTCATTTAATCTTCATAGAATTGTGTCAAAATTGGACAGAAGCTAGATAATGGTCAGAAAATTACGTCTAGCTAAAAAAAATTGGAAATTCTTTTTTTTTTATTTTTCTGTATTTTTTCCGTATTTGGACTTAGTTTTTTTAAATGTTAACCCACAAATTAAAGTTTTTTAGATGGTAAATAAAGTTATTAAATCTTATTGGAATATCATAAAAACTGGTCAGAAGCTAAAAAATGTTCTGAAAATTACCTTTAGATGAAAATTTTGAAATTTATTTTTTTCATTTTTCCGTATTTTTTCAGTATTTGGACTTAGTTTTTTTTTGCAGAAAAGTTGAATGTTAACCCACAGATTAAAGTTTTTTAGAAGTTGAATATAGTTATTAAATCTTATTGGAATTTATTGAAAAGTGGTCAAAACTTAGATGATGGTCAGAAAATTATCTCCAGCTGAAAAAATTTGAAAATTTTTTTTGGTTTTTCCATATTTTTTTGCGTATTTGGACTTAGTTTTTTGCTAAATATTTCAATATTAATCCTCAAATAAAATTTCTTAAAAAAGTGAATTAAGTGTTTGTATCTTAACAGAATTTCATTAAAATTGGACATTGCTGCATGCAGTGTGCAGATTTGGAATGAGCTGTTGGAATTTTCATTGTGGTTCCAACTTCGGTAAATTTCCTGAAAATATCAAAGACCGATAATTTTTGCCCGGCACCTGAATAGGTTTTCAGGGGCTTTGGCTACAGAGCTGCCGGGCGTGTCCCCAGGTGGTGGATAGGGGAATGCCCTGTCTTTGCGGGGTAGTCAGGTCATAATACGGAAAGCCTGACCGCGAACCATTGTAGCCAAACTGTGTGGAGAAACGCCACGCTCCATGCAGTATAAAGACCCCTTCTATATTTCTCTAAAGAGAGCAGACGCACTGGGTGTCGTATAGAAGGCTAAATTTCCTGCCCCTACCCATTTCTCCCCTTTTCCAGTGGAAATCAAAAGTCGTTGTCCCGGTTGTCCCTTCCACCTTTATTTCTTTCTTCTTTTACTTACAATTTGTTTTGAATTGATTAACCTAGTTCTCGTCCTGATATAGCTGAAATATTGCTCATTGGACGTTAAACTCTAACTAATCAATCAATCAATCAACCAATAATTTTTTAAATTTTTGCATATAATTTTGAAAATAAGGCAATTCTTTGATGCCAAGCATAATTTTGAACGTGTAAGAAATAAAGAACAGGGTTCCAACATTGGTAAATTTCCTGGAACTGTCCAAGACATGCAATTTTTTGAAATTCTTCTTAACAACCATGGTTTTTGAGTGAATTTAAAATAAACAAACATTTTAATGAATAAAATTGCAAAAAATTTTTATTCCAATTTTTGGTAAATTTCCTGGAACTTTCTTAGACCAATCAATTTTTGGAATTCTACCTAGCAACCATACTTTTAAAAAAAAAAAAATATTGATGAAAACAGTAATTTTCAATAATGGAATTGAAAAAATATTTGATTCCAATTTTGGTAAATTTCCTGAAACTCTTCAAGGCATGCAATTTTTTTAAATTCTTCTTAGCAACCATGGTTTTGAGTGAATTTGAAATAAACAAACATTTTAATGAATAAAATTGCAAAAAAATTTTATTCTGATTTTTGGTAAATTTCCTGGAACTCTCTTAGACCTATTAATTTTTGGAATTCTACCTAGCAACCATACTTTTTTAAAAATATATTGATGAAAACAGAAATTATCAATAATGGAATTGCAAAAATATTTGATTCCAATTTTGGTATATTTCCTGAAACTGTCCAAAACATGCAATTTTTTGAAATTCTTCTTAACAACCATGGTTTTTGAGTGAATTTGAAATAAACAAACATTTTAATGAATAAAATTGCAAAAAATTTTTATTCCAATTTTTGGTAAATTTCCTGGAACTCTCTTAGACCAATCAATTTTTGGAATTCTACCTAGCAACCATACTTTTTAAAAAAAAAAATATTGATGAAAACAGTAATTTTCAATAATGGAATTGCAAAAATATTTGATTCCAATTTGGGAAAATTCCTGAAACTCTTACAGACCAGTTATTGTTATACGACCGCAAAAATTTTTGCGGTCATATAATGGTATGGTGCTGTCGTCGTCGTTGTTGTTGTTGTCGTCTGTAGACACTTTTGTTTTTGGGCAATAACTGAAGTTCCAGTTGATCAATCCTTATGAAATTTTAACACAATGTTCCTTGGCACAAAAGGAAGGCTTGGCATAGTTTTGGTCATTGGGGCCCCACCCGTTTATTAAAAAGGGGCCAAAAAGGGTTACATTTGATGTTTTCACATATTTGACTGTAGAATCTTTATTATATATCGGATTTTGATGGGGTTTCTTTCAGTGTTCTCCTTAGGAAATTTCCAATCAGTAGTATGTCAACAGATTTCACATCGCATGTACCGTTCATGAGATAAATGGGTCCCAAAAGTGGGAAATCTCAAAAATCTATTTTTTTTTTCATTTTTTGTCCGATTTTGATGCAGTTTTTTTCATTTGATTCCTTATGAAAAATTAATATAGCGCTCAACTTTTATATTTTTGGTAACTTGTTTCCTTTCCCAGCTATGAGGGGCGGAACGGGGCCAAAATTGCAAATTTGCTGATTCCCTGAAATTTTTATTTTTCATTGGGTTTCGATGGGATTTTTTTCTTTGAATTCTTCTTGATATTAACTTTCAGTAGTATGTCAACGGATTTTGCGTAGCTCTTACCGTTTCCGA
>MJUU01036162.1:11454-23943 GCA_002080025.1 Modiolus philippinarum | reverse complement strand
ATTATGTTCTCTTACTTTATTATTTTCTTGGAATTCTTTTTTACAAATAAAACATTCAGTTGCTTCTTGAAATTCATCTTCTTCATTCTTATTTAATATTGGTTCTTTCTTCTCATTAAGGTAGATATTATAATTTATTTTTTTAAATATTTGTATAACTTTTTCTACATATTTTTCTGCTGCATCATTACCAACATAAGAAAAATATTGTGATTTAAATATTTCTGGATAATCCGAATGAACATAAATACCATAACTATTTGGTTTTTGTTTTAGTATTGGATTTGTATATGATTCATCTGGATTTGGTTTAGTTGTAAATATTGGAATATTATCTGATTCAAAATCAGAATAGATAACAAATGGTAATTTATTTTTAAAATGATGATTTTCAAATTTAAGAATATTTTTTCCTGATTTAGGTAATATAGCTCTACAACATCCGTGATTATAACATTTTTCTTTATGTTCTATTAATGTTTCTTCTCTTTGATATCCTTTCATACAATTTCTACATATAAGTAATTTATGTTCATTTTTATCACACATAAAACTATCTAAATCTTTAATTAAACAATAATGAGCATTTTCATTACTCCTAATGTATAAAAGATCAATTACATTTTCACTTTCTAAGTTTGATTTACTTAACGGATGTAAAGATTCTTTAATTTTTTGGTCCTTTAACTCAAATACATTTATACTTAAATTATTCTGTTTCTCTACTTTTGGGATATCTTTTATTGCTACAGGATATTTAATTCCTTTCATGTTAATTTTATTTTCATATTCTTTATATTTAGATACTCTTTGTTTGTCTTTATTAGTTGGATATAACTTTGCTAATATAGACCTTAAGAAACATTTGTTATCATTTTTATTTTGAACATTAATAATATTTTTTGATTTAAATTGAAGAGGAATATAAGACGAAGCTTTCAGATAATCATATTTATATTGTTTTACTTTTACACTTTTAATATTTCTAAAAACAAAACCAGATCCTTTTTCTTGAAATTTATCTACCCAAGCTTTAAATTTTTGTATTAAAATTTAATAGAATTTAGATATATTATTTTGTGTTATGATATATTCAATAGGATGAGAATAATGACTTTCTATTATATCAAATGACATAGGTGTTGAAAATTCACTTGTTATTATCACTTTTATTTTTACAGGAAAATGATTAATAACTATTTTATTTTTTAATAATTTTATATATTTATCTATGTCATCTTCTTCTATATCATCAATATCAATTTCAGTAATAAGATCTTTAAATGTTTTGGTTTTTTACTGACCATTTTTATTGAATAAATTTTTAATTATGATTTTTAATAATTCTATTTTTTAAATAATAATTCTTTTGATAATCTGGATTTCTTTTTATAAATTCATTATAAGCTTGTTTATATTTTTCTTTATTTCTTTCTCGATGATTTCTTTTAACAAGGTATAAACATTGTTTACATTTTGCTTTTAATCCATCATATGCTTTAGAATCTTTATAATAATTATTATATGTTTTATATTCATTACATTTTATACAGATTTTTTCTTCTGTCATTTTTTTAAAAAAGAAATTTTATTTATTTAAAAATGGTGCTTACAAATTTAACAAATAAATTAGCAGATGAATTACACCGCAGAGTTGTAAGTGTTTTTCCTAAAAGACGTGTTTATGTTCATTCTGTTGATCAGACATGGGCGGTTGATTTGGTAGATATGCAAAAATATTCAAAACAAAATAAAAACTATAAATATTTATTGGCAGTTATAGATGTATTTAGTAAATATGGTTGGTTAATTCCATTGAAAAATAAAACAGGTGCGACAGTAAGTGAAGCATTTAAAACATTATTGAAAGAAAGAAAACCAATCTATATTTGGTCGGATAAAGGCTCGGAATTTTATAACCGACAAGTAAAAGAATTGTAAAAAGATAATAACATAAAATTATATTCAACTGAAAATGAAGAAAAATCTAGCGTAGTAGAAAGATGGATAGGAACGATGAAACAACATATGTATAGATATTTTACTGCAAATCAATCATTTAAGTATTATGATGTGTTGGGTAGATTAGTTAAAAATTATAATAATACAGTACATTCTTCAATTAAAATGACACCAGTTGAAGCAAGTAAATCTAAAAATCAATCAAGAGTGTATAAAAATTTATATCCAGAAAAAGATTTAATCCAGTCAAAAAAACCTAAATTTAAAGTAGGTGATCGTGTTAGAATAACAAAGAAGAAGGGTAAATTTGAAAAGGGTTATACAACTCGATGGACAAAACAAATATTTGTAATTGTAAAAGTTTTAAATACAAATCCTGTTACTTATAAAATAAAAGATTTAAAAGGTGAAGAAATTATAGGTTCTTTTTATGAAGAAGAATTACAGATGACAAGTTTTTAAATTTTTTCCCTTCGCTGTATTTCCGGAATTTTTTTTGGAGGGGGGTCAAAATTTTTTTTATAACCTTTTCTGCTTTTTGGGGGGGGGTGTTTTGTGCCTATTTTTTTTTTTTTTTTTTTTTGAGGGTTAAAAAATATGGAGTTTTTTGTGCTGTTTTTGCTTTTTTTTTATAAAACTTATGTCATTTTGGGTCTTTTGAGGGTTTTTTTGGGGGTTAAAATTTGTAGTAGTATAATACTTGAGCGACGCGCTAGACTCGCTCAAGTATTATACTACTGGGCCTTACAACACAATGGACTTACCCACCAAGAACAAATTAGATAGGGTTTGTAGGCATAGGGAGTTTACATCTCCCAGCTCATTCGCTATTCAAGAGCCTGTGTTCGATACAGTGACTTCCTTGATAGAGCCCGGTTGCTCACAAATAGGCTACTTCAACAAGGGTACGTTACCCAAAACTTGAAGTCATCCCTCCAGAAGTTTTACAGTCGACATCATCATCTTGTGGACCGCTATGGGATATCTGATTCCCATATGACAACAGATCTTTCCCTTTAAAGCTTAATTGTTGTTTCCTCTACCGAATTTGACTTTACTACCGGATTTGACATGTTCAACACGGCGGGTGTCTTATAAGAAGCAGGAGATGCTGACTCTACCGGTGCACCTGATCTCACCCATGGCTTTATATTGGGTCCGTGTTGTTCATCTTTGTGTGTGAGCGTCTTCATTTTTCTTTTCTGTGCTGTACCCATGTTGTGTCTTTGTTTTTTTTCTGCCTTTTTTTGTTTCTGGTGTTGCCATTGTCCTTGGATTGTTCGCTTTTAGATTGACGGTTCGGTTCTCACTTACTTTGTAGGAGTCATGATCTTTGTTATGATGCGCAGCACGACAAACGGAAATGTGACAAGAAGATGATGTCTGACCTAAAACAAGTAAAACCATCATCAGTCGGTGAAGCTGTAAACAAAAAGATAGTTCAGGGTGTAATAGGAGCAAAAAGCAAACTGGGACTCGGTGTTAAAAAAAAGGAGAAAATAAAGTGGACAGACAAGTAAGAGTATCACATGTCGATGACACCTGGAGTGCAGATCTCGTAGACATGCAAGCTTATTTCAGAGATAACGAGGGGTACAAATACTTACTAAATGTGATTGACGTATTCAGCAAATACGCTTGGAGCGTTCCACTAAAATCAAAGACAGGACAAGCAGTGACTATTGGATTCGAGAGCATACTAAAAGAGGGAAGAACTCCAAAATTACTATGGGTCGATCAGGGATCAGAGTTTTGCAACCAGAAGTTTAAGAAACTCCTAGAAAACTACAAAGTAAGAATGTACCACACATTCAATCAGGGAAAGGCTGTAGTAATAGAGCGCTTCAATCGCACACTCAAAGGTAAGATGTTTCGCTACTTTTCCGCCAATAACACCTACAATTATATCTCAGTACTTCCACAATTAGTAGAGCAGTACAATAACACGAAGCACTCGTCAATCAAAATGAAACCAGTAGAAGCAAGCAAATCCCCCGTTTACTCAGTCACGAAGGAAACTAAGACTAAACCAAAATTCAAACTAGACGACAAGGTCAGAATATCTAAAAAGAAAGGCACGTTTGAAAAGGTAATACATCCAACTGGACCGAAGAGGTATTTACTATTTCGACGATCCAGTACACAGAACCAATAACTTACAAGATCACGGACTTGAATAACCAGCCAATAGAAGGAAGCTTCTACGAACAAGAACTCCAGAAGACAGACCAAGAGACATACAGAATAGAAAAGATTATCAGACGGGATCACAAAAATAGAAGAGTATTTGTTAAATGGAAAGGGTATTCAAACGACTTTAACTCCTGGATTCCGATGTCGGACTTGCAGTCTCTGAGATAGTCTTTAGTAATTCCAGTTCTTCTTCGGACACCCGCCCGGCACCTGAATCGGTTTTCAGGGGCTTGGGCTACAGAGCTGCCGGGCGCGTTCCCAGGTGGTGGATAGGGGAATGCCCTGTCTATGCGGGGTAGTCAGGTCATAATACGGAAAGCCTGACCGCGAACCATTGTAGCCAAACTGTGTCGAGAAACGCCACGCTCCATGCAGTATAAAGACCCCTTCTATATTTCTCTAAAGAGAGCAGACGCACTGGGTGTCCTATGGAAGGCTAAATTTCCTGCCCCTACCCATTTCTCCAATTTTCCAGTGGCAGTCAAAAGTCGTTGCCCAGGTTGTCCCTTCCACCTTTATTTCTTTCTTCTGATACTTTCAATTTTTTGAATTGATTAACTTGTTCTCGTCCTGATATAGCTGAAATATTGCTCATTGGACGTTAAACTCTAACTAATCAATCAATCAATCGGACACCCGCGCTCTAACGTATATTCCGCTAAGAGGATGGTACAAATGTACGATCTTCTCTTCCTCTTGAAGATCAAGTATTTCGTAAACTCAGTTTGGTGGTATCACTGAATCACTATTCATCTTTTTTAACTGATTTTTATCATATAAATTTCGACTTCGATTACATTTAGTGAGGTCATTGGAGAAACTAGCCAAACGATTCCGGTTGGGGCTATAACTCCAAAGAATATTTCGTCGTTCTTTTCAAACTTCTGACTCATTTTTATCTCCAATTGATTATAACCACCGATGGATTTCCTGGTCTCTAGAATTTCGGTGCTAGTTATTGGTGTCGTCCCTTTTTTGTAACATGAGATGTACGGAGGAGTATCTTGTCTCATACCCCCGATGCACAAACGGACAGTAAATGTGGGTGTACACTTATCCTTGAATTTTATCCACTGCTGAAACCCATTCCCAGGTGAGTGTAAGATCTTCCCTTTGATTTCAAATGGTTTATCAATAGTCAAGTTGTTGTCTGGAAGCCCGATCGGTATCGGAGTTACACGAGGAAAAATGGGGTACGTAGACATACCGAATAGACCGCTCAGAGAGTAACTAAAAGTGTATGGTGTTGTGTTAACCGGAGGACTTAGATATACATGTTGGTATTGTTCCTCCGGGGTTAGACTAAATTTTCTTACCCGATAACCTGTTTATTCTCTTATACTAATCATCACATATTTAGCAATATAACCCATTTGTAATTTGACTTTTTGAGCCCCAACAGAAAGATAAAAGGAATACTCTTTTTTCCATTGTCCTGGGCTCGTTACAGAATGACGAATTTCACTTCCAAAATCATTCCAAGTATACCACTCTATGGAGTACTCTTTACCATTTAGTTCAATGTCGATATTGACAATTATCTTTTTTGAAATATACCTGTTACGTCACGCTCTCTAATTATTCTATATTCAGTAGTTTTGCTGTTAGTATGATTCTGGGTAATACCGGCAATTCCTCCTTTTGAGAAATCTAGTTCAGAACCGTAATCACGGATAGAATATTGAATATCTTTTCCAATTCTCTGTAGGAATCGAAACAACGAATGAGTGGGTTTCTGTAATTCGACCACCGCAATCCTACTCTTCCCGCTTAATTTCATAACTGATGGAAGGACTCTCCCGTAACTAGCATGGTTAAAAAGAAGTGAACAAGTAGCGCTATTTCTTATTTTCTCAATATGAAAAAGTGTTATCTCGTCCTTATTATCTGTTCTTACTCTTGTGAAAGATATTTCCTTTGATGCGCTCAATTGATCTATTTTCAACATGATCTTAATTTGGTTAGTAGATACGCGCTCTTCTGGCGACTCAAATATTAGATACGCACCAAACAAATAAAGAGTTTCACCGGCACTGCCGTCCGTCGGGTTTAGGGTTAGTTTCCAGCTGTCGAGATCCTCCTCTATATCACCCTTGTTATAGTATTCGTCCGATAACCACTTGACTTTTATATTCGTAGACAAATAATAATATCCGGGTTTCACTCTTGCAAGAAATGATGCAGCTTTCTTTTTCTCGTACTTCTTTTCCCCTGTTTTATTGAAAAATCTCCTTAATTATCTCTTTTTATTTCAATTTTTGTATAACCCTCATATTCGGCTAGCTTGGCGTCTACCTCAGTCTTAGTATAGACAGGGTCTAGTGCATCAAATTTGGCGTCTACCTCAGTCTTAGTATAAACAGGGTCTAATGCATCGAATTTGGCGTCTACGTCAGTCTTAGTATAAACAGTACTTATTTTTTTCTCAAGTTGTGATGGTGAATTGGTCATAGAAACTGTCTGTGCAAGTCTTTTCTTATTTCTCGTTCATTTGCAGCAACAAAAGCCTTACTAGCAAACCCCGCTGCAAAGTTCCGTTTCTGTGTGTCTATTTTCTGCTGCAGCGACTTCTTGTTTACCGCACAGGTTGGGTCATCTAAGTCGGTCTCGAGTCCCCTAATATACTTCTTATTCATGTCCAGGTCTTTACGCGCTACCGCAGGAAAGAAAGTATCGTTTATTTGCTTTATTGTTGCTACGTGGCCGTTGTCGGAACCGGGTGAAAGACCTATGATTTTGTGCCCACCCATATCCAAATCTTGTCCTTTACGGAAATACTCTCTACTCAATCTATCTAACTGAGTCTTGCTCGCATACTTACTTAGCACTACATCAAAATTAGTCTCCGTTTGTCCTACCGGACCTCCTGACACCGTCTGAGATATTTCATTAAATATACCCATTTTTATTACTTATCTTTTATAAAAGGAAGAAAAAAATGTTGGACGAACTAAAGGAACTAGCTCAAAAGAAGTCAAAAGCAGAGAAAGCGGTACAGGACTTCAAAATGAACAAGGAAGAAGAAAGAATAAGTGTACAGTCGGATAAACTCGAGGAATTCTTTGAACCAGTAACGAAAGCAATAAAGACAACACCACCGCCTGCCAGGCAGTCGGTCAGCTTATTCCCGTAACTAATATTATGGATCTTCCTGTTCCCGCGATAGAGGAACCGCCGCAGGCGCAGGCGGGACCGCAGATAGTCGAAATAGAACCAAAGGTTATGAATATGAAGCTGGGACAAATGAAAGACAAGGCGGAATTTTCACAAGATATCAAATATCTCCAGGACAAAAATAGAAATTATTACCAGAAATTGCAGGGGAAAAAAGTGGCAGTGGCTTAACATCCAAGGGGTCGTACAAAATAGATACTACCGGCTCCTTTTCTGATCTACTGCTGGATTTGGAACAGCTTCTCGAATATAATAGGTTGTACGGACTAGACAATAAAGGACAACAAGTAATCAACACCAGGTTGGACGACGACTTCGTCGACCTAGTGACAAAGAGGTACAATCCCAAAAAAGCGTATTCTGATACTGCAAAGCGGATATTTAGAAAACTAGTCACTCTTTCATCACACCCTCTGGTAAAGACAAGTGGCAAATACAAGGATATTTTGTGTGGCGCGACTAGTCTTGTAGATCGACTAGAGCTTCTGATTGCTGGTATCGAGTCTGGCAATACCAGTGACGAAATAGTAAACGAAGGAATGTCCATTCTGGACACTCTTCTGGAGAATGGGGATATAACGGAAGAACAGCATGAAGGGATTTATAGAAAATATTTTGAGTAATAAAAAATGGATCAAAAGATAACACTTTCTAGTTATGCGGCAAGAAAAGGGAAAAACACCCCTTCTGATTTTGTGACCCAGTTCGAAGAACCCTTGGTACTAGATAAGAATAGGCAGTATGCCTTCGGCCTATCCCAAATAAATAGTATGACTTACAGTTGGTATAATATTTTTGAGTTCTATAATAACAAGAAAATAAAGTATAGTCTTGATTCTGGGAGTACATTCAAGGAATTGTCGTTTGCCGATGGTAACTACAGCTACGGGGACATATCCTCTTATATAGCGGAATTTCTATCGGTAAACGACAAAGTCGAAGACAGTCCAATTAGGCTGGACTTTGGTCTGACGAGCTTTAAGGTGCTAATCACACTACAGGAAAATACACAACTAGACTTGAGAGATTGGAACTTTGCCGGGTTAATCGGGTTCGACAAAAAAATAGTAAAGGAGACGGAATACGGAAACAAATTACCCAATATCACTTACGGGATAGCTAATATTTATATTCATTGTGATTTGATCACTAGTTCCGTTGTAGACGGTAAGTCGGGTGACGTAATCTACGTCTTTAGTACTGCAAATCTAACCCGTAGTTACCCGTTCGAGAGAGACCGTACCATATAGGATACTCAGAGGTAAACAAAACGAGAATTGACTCGATTCGTGTTTGGATAACAGACGTAAACGGTAGAAATATAGACCTGAATGGTGTTGACACCAGTTTTACTTTTATTCTGACAGAAATATAAACGGTAAAGAAAAAATGAGAAAAGTATATAGTAAAGAGTTAGGAATATATGTTTTTGTTGACCCGGTAACGAGAGAACAAATAGGTGGTGGTTTATTCGACAGTATATTTAGTACCTTAGGTAGCAACGCTGCAAAACAACTGGCAAAAGAGACAATAAAGAAATCTGCCACCGCAGCATTAGACACTGGGAGTAAAAAACTAGGTGAAAAGGTGAGAGAGTACGTAGCGGATAAAATAGCACCGACGAAACCAAGTGAGCACGTAAACCGACAAAACCAACAAAACCAGCAAAACCAGGTGCATTGATTAAAGAAATAAAAAAGTATACCGACGAAAGTGCCGCATCAAAAATTGGTCAACTGTTAGGCAAGGGTAAAGTTAACGCAGGAACTAATCGCCTATTGTAGATTAAAATCATACTATAAAAATGGGAAGAAGAAAACTATATGAGACAGATGTCGAAAAAAAACAAGCCCACAATGAACACCAAAAGAAATACTACGCCTCCCATAAATTTTACTGTGATGTGTGTAATAAACTCCTTTGTGTTTCGGCCAAAAAGTACCATATTAACTCTGCAGCTCATCGCAAGAGAGTTACAGAATAATAATCCATTTAAACAACAAAAAGTCAGATAAAAATCATTCATAATGGATTACAAAGAAGAGAAAGGAATTAGAAAGTATACTATTAGTTACCCTGAAAAAGAATTAACTAGTGATGAGGTAGAAAAAATATCAGAGATAATAAAAGAAAGACTAGATCATGCTCTTTCAGACGGGATTACTGATATTGCTGATGTAACAGTTAAATTTGTTTACACTGGTAATACACCAAGTTACAAATATAATACAACAAAGAGTATGAACTCGTTTCTTATAAAGGACTTTGATGACTTCAGAGCTCTTTATCAACAATACGTAGATCTTTCTTTACATCCAAATGAGGATTACGTATATGAAATCATAGGAATAAGAATAAAAGTAGCAAAATCACCCAGTGGTAGTTGCTGGGACCATAATTATTCAGAGACAATAGCAGAAGGAGTCAAAAAGAAACGTCTGTTATCAACTAATAACAACTGTTTCTTCCGTTGTTTAAAACAACTTAAACCAGATAATTTTAACCCTACAATCACTGTCTGTGATGAGATACGAAGATGTTATGGGTTAGCCCCTAAAACACCAATTAGCCCTAAAACACCAATACATTTCCCGGTAGCATGGGACATAATAAAAAGGTATCAGATAACTGTTGGTTTATTCTGTGAAGGGACAAAACAGCATTATGGTAAAGAACATCTTATCAACATAGTTTTAGCCAAGGGTCATTACAGTCTTGTTATCACTGAAGAAAAGAAGTCTTCAGTTGTTTGTTCTAGTTGTGGTACTAGATATAAGAAAAAACATAAGTGTAACGATAACACGTCTGGTTATTATCAAGCAGTAATAATGAAAAAAGGTAGGTATTTGATCCGAAGAACAACAAAGAGCAAAGAGTTTAATAACAACATAATACATTATGATATAGAGACTTACACAAAAGTTGTTGACGGACATAAGGTTCATACCCCATATATCCTAGGATTCGTAGAAAAAGATGGATTCTGTTATTATGCTGGTGATGATTGTGTTGATAATTTTGTACGATATTTGATCAGCAAAGCTAATGAACTCGACAACAAATCTAACGAGCTCATTGTCAACGCTTATAACGGAAGTAACTTTGATCACTACTTCTTGATTAAGAGTATTAATAAACTAGGATTAGCTCCGGATAAATTTATCATGAATAACGGAAGCATAATTGGATTAGCAAAAGGAAAACTACGATGTTTCGATCTAATGAATCACATATGTAGTTCTTTGAGTCAAGCACTGTCTGATTTTGGGTGCAACGTACAAAAAGGAGAATTTGATCATAGTCAATCGAAACGCTGGGAAGAAATGACTGATAGTATGAGAAATGAGTGTCTTGTTTATCTTCAGTCTGACGTACTTGGTCTACGAGAATTGTTTAACAAGTTAAACACCCAGTGTTCCAAAGATTTCAGCAGAGACATCACTAATTTTATTTCGACTAGTTCTCTGGGGTTTGATATCTGGAAAGATTATATACCTAAAGGAGTTATGGTTGATTTATCCGATTCGACAGAGGTAGAAACAAATATCAGAAAGAGTATTTATGGTGGAAGATGTTATAAGAGCAAGACTGAGTTTGTATCTGAACAGTTTAAGGAAAACATAAACTATGATGATGTAACTGATTTCTTGTTAAACATAGACGTCGTGTCTCTTTATCCTACTAGTGTTACATGAATATCCGGTGGGACAAAGAAAATATACTAAGGGTGAAATGAAGGGTAAAATGGGGATATATAAAGTTAAATACGTTTCGAATAAGAAACTTCTTCATCCAGTAGTAGCAAGAAAGGATGAAAAAGGAGCAACTAAATGGGATCTACAAGACTCAGAGGGTTGGTATGCTTCAGTTGACATTGAACTCATGATTAAATATGGCTATAAAGTCGAGATTATTGAGGGATATTACTGGGAAGAAACTAGTAAGGTGTTTTCTGATTATATACAGAAATTCTTTCAGACCAAGAAAACAAGTCAAAAAGGAAGCGTCCAGTATACACTACCAAAGTTACTGATGAATGGGTTATATGGTAAGATGATTCAAAGACCAATATTTAATCACACCCAAGTTATAGAGGACAACAATGAATACTGGAAGTTTCATCGTAAATATGTAGTGAACGACTTAGAATTAATTCATGATACTTGGTACGTATCTGGTTACTTAAGATCCGAGATTGACTCGGTTAACAAGATCAGTAAGCCATCACATTATGGTGCTTTTGTTTTAGCCTATAGCCACAAGATCATGTATGATCATATGATGGTCTTGAACCCAGAGAATAAAGTAGAGTTAGACTTTTATTATACTGACACTGATAGTCTTCATGTACCTGGTGAACAATCAAAACTAATACCTAATTACAACGGCAACAACTTAGGTGACTTAGGTAATGATTATAAAAAAGACGCTAAGATAATTAAAGCGGTGTATATTGCACCAAAGTTATACATGACTATAACGATAGATACAGACAATGTAATTAGTGTTAAGACAAAGGGAAAAGGACTAAATAAAACTAAATTAACACAAGAAGACTTTCAGAAGATGTTGAAGGGTGAAGAAGTAAAGAACACAAGAGAATTCTCCATGAAGAAGGTACATCTAAAGAGGACTTCCAAAGAACGGGGTATTGATCATTTTAGTATTCTTCATCTCACAAATTTTGAGAGACGTGCAAATAAAAACGAATACAAGGGAAGAATTTTCTAGGATAAGAATAAATCAAGTCCCCGAGGGTTTTCACCAGCCCAGTAGTCAGTACTTCGGTGCTGACCCGAAAGCCGATTATTTTTGAAACCTTCGAATATCTAAAATTTTGTTGAAAACTAAGGAGTATCTCCCTCATGCATAGCTCTGTCCTTAGCTGATTTTGGCTTTGAATTTGGATCCCTTTGGTTATTGGTTCTCTATCAGTTTTTAAACATCTTTTGAGTTAATGGTCTTCCAAACGTTTAGATTTTATCTGCACTGATGAGACATATAAGTTGTCGAAATGCGCATATGCAGAAAGTAAATTCACAGTGACTTCGGTATTTAGTTATTCCTATAGGAAGCTGCCGTCTACCACAGTCCACATAAATCCATGACGTTAGAGGTTTATGTGCTATGTCTATCATATGGTAGACAGTCCACATAAAT
>MJUU01036162.1:0-11313 GCA_002080025.1 Modiolus philippinarum | reverse complement strand
GTCTATCATATGGTAGACAGTCCACATAAATCCATGACGTATGAGGTTTATGTGCTATGTCTATCATATGGTAGACAGTCCACATAAATCCATAACGTTAGAGGTTTATGTGCTATGTCTATCCTATGGTAGACAGTCCACATAAATCCATGACGTATATACAATGTCTAATAAATCCATAACGTATACGGTAAATTTGTCATACAACAATTGACAAAGCAGAAAAATAATAAATCTTTATTATATCCCTGAAAGAACACGCACGAATTCCTCCACAAGTTAACTCCGAGAAAAGTTTAGTCCAGCATGGTCTGAATAACCTGCGCACATATCCTTCCTCGGTGTGATTAGTCTAGAATATTCTTCCCGGTTGCTGTTTTTATATCCTGATTTATAATATCACTGTTCGTATTGTAACTATCCATTATTATTTTTTTTTCCTCTGGTAATTTCGGCTTGTTTACCAAGTGCTGTTCATCGTGACAAACCTAAAATAACATACCGAATGGAAATTTACGTGATAACTTGGAAACAGGTTGACATCGTATTGATTTTGTTGCATTGCGAAATTTCACTGCGGCGTATCGATTAACTATTAGGGTACAAAAAGGAGATTAAATAGATTTTAACAAGTTAAGAAAACGTATTTTGTCATTAAAGTAATTTGTAAAATAGATTTTAATAAGTTAAGAAAACGTATTTTGTATTTCCCGATCAAAACAATGAAATATTTTCTTCTGTGGTAAGTTAAGATACAGAAAAGAATATTTATTTTTAGTTATTTCAACAAGCGTATTTTTTGAGAACTGAAGTTCTGAAGATATAAGTTCTCTCTCCTTTTTACTCGGAAAATTATACACTTCGTAGAAATTACAAGTCAGACGACAGTCTTTGGGTATTCGAAAATAGGACTGACTCAAATAAATTACGCTCATTTTCTTGTGCCTTCCACCTATAAAGTATTTCACAATAGAAGATTAATCTTGTTGTGAACAAATATAGTCGTCAAAAATTACAATTTTTTGTTTATCATCAGAATCTGATAGTTCGTCGATGTCTTCAACTTTATCATTAGATAGTTGCACCAAGTCTTCCAGAGACACACCTAGTTTTTCCGCTATTTTCTCTAATATTCGAATTAGTTCCTTGTAGTAATGCTGCTTTAAATTCTTTGCGTAAAGAATAATTTTGTCGTAATACAATAAGGGTTTAAATAAAAGGTGCATTAGCAAATTTGTTTTTCCAGATCCACTTGGTCCCACGATCAACATACGGAAGTAATCGTTTGGCATGTTTTTTACTCCTTCTATTGTTTTGAAATTATTTGTATCAGACTTTTCCGAAAAATATCTAGGAATCGTTGTCATTTTTTTTAATCTAATTATTTATCAGATAAATAAAAAACCATAATGTTGTTTTAGGTAGGAGTGTTTAAAATAAAGTCTCAACCGTTGTAGTGAGTAAAACCTAAAATTTATAGTGTGATTTATATAATAAAAATCAGTAAAAAAAAAAGATGAATAGTGAACAAAACAAAACTTACGAAATACTTGCAATGTATGATTTACATAATGTAAGAAAGATGAATATTTATAAATCAATTAGGCTGCCAAGCGGAGTTTACAAAATACTTGATATTCAAGAGGAAGAGAAGATCGTACATTTGTATTATCCTCTTAGCGGTATATTCGTTAGAGAGCGGGTGCCCGAAGAGATACTGGCAGACTTACTAGAAATACAAAGGACTCAAAAGTATTTAACTAAAGTAAAAGAAAGAATCGTACGTCCTCCTAGAGTGTGGGTGTGCAGGGAATTACTAGAAGTATTTGTTTAGTTGTGCACCGAGTCCTAGTTTGCTTTTTACTCCTATTACACTCTGAACTATTTTTTTTGTTTATAATTCGTGCCTTAAACAGGTTAAAGCAGAGTATTGAGCGTTGGAGAATGAATAAAACTTATAAGTTTTTTGGTTTACTTATGAGATGTTTAAACCGAAAACGACGTAGAAAAAAAATGTGAGTAAAATCTAGACTGTTAACGCTTCAACATGAGTTTAGGTTAGTCTCAACCATTAGAATAACAAATCTTACACGTTTGTTTGTTCTATAGTGCTAACAGTAGTAGTTAATATGGCAAAAATCTGCGTTTTTCAAAAACACGTTTTTTGGAAAAACGCAGATTTTAGCCATATTAACTACTTCTACATCTACAAGAACAAGAGATTAGAGTTTGTAAAATACGGATCATCCATGTTTAATGATCCATGTAAAATGATCGTGAGGGATTCGTAACGACGGTTAAGTCGTCTTTAGACCGGATCGTGAGGGATTTGGCGACACCATCGTGAGGGATTAAATTGACAATTATTTTGAAAAAACTTGATATTTTGAAACAGAAGAGCACTAATTTGGTAAAAGAAATGTGTCTGTCAAAATGATTATTATCAGACTATCGCTTAGGACAAAAAATATTTAAAGGGTACAACATGCTGTTCAGAATTACAAAAGGCGACGTTGAACCCGACTGACTTTTTGAAGATTCGTAGCACATTTTTTGCTCTTGTTGGAAAAATGCCTTTGCTCGGTGTTCAAATTTCTACTACAACATATATTCTTTATATAATGCTTACTAATGACGGGTTTGCTTTTTGTACTAGGTAAACGAGAAACACACAAAATATGATTTTGTGCATTTCCATCCAAAAATGATCGTGAGGGATGGGGTGACGAAATTTCTGATCGTGAAGGATTAAGCTTAACCATGATTAGAAGAAGAGAAATATGTTTTTTCTCTCCTATTCATTTTTGTATATGTGCGTGTCTTTATTTTGCTTTACTATGCCGTGTTCATGTTTTGTCTATGTTTCTTTGTTTTTCCAATGTTGCCATTGTCCTTGGATTGTTCGTTTAAGACTGACGGTTCGGTTCTCACTTACTATATTCAGCAATATTACGATGATATTAAAAAGCACATTAAACAATGGTAAGATGCTAATTTTAAGTATTTTCAAAAGTGCAGTAGTGTTTATTATTGCATTATTCTTGTTACCGCGGCAAGCATTTGAATATGTAATTTTCACTATTGAATCAAATTGTCGGATTCCTTAATTCATGTCNTTTTCGTCTATGGATTTAAAAAAAGATTTTAACTTAATGTTTCCAATTATATTCAAATGAAATTCGATTGACCTAGAACTGGAAAAGCTCTTAAAATGACCCGCATAACACTTTCTTGAACCGAGAAAAAAATGTTTATCGGCATTTCATTGACATTTGTTTTATGAGCGTGATTCATGTATGCTCTATATACATTTCAGTTATGGTGTAATTGTGCTTTAGAGAATTACTCATATGGATGCACTAGCATATCTTAAATTTTGACATTTTTATTATCTTTTTAATATTAAATTGTTATTCTGAACACCTGTTTGTTGTGCCCACATCTCATGATTTTATTATGCCAAGTTTTCTTACTCATGACTCAATGAGTGCCCTGTGTTTGTTTAAGTGTTGTGATTGTCTTCTTTTATTCTTTTGTTGGGCAACAAATGACAGCGAGTCTACACATTGCCAGGTAATTTTATGGTTGTTTTTTTTTACAACACCGCATTCATGAATGATAAGCATGGCTGTAGCGTTTCTCGACAATTAGCATTGAATTCAACTCAAGCGATGCTACGGACCGTCTTGAACTTGCCTATGAGATATGAGCAAAGCTCAATGTGAAAGCCTTATGGTTCATTAAGATGAAGAACAACAATAAAAGTTTTGTTCAATTGCTTTATATTAACATGTATTTGTAGAGGTTTGTCTCATATGCATTTACTCCATATCCCTTCATTTCTTATTTCAGGTCTCAGTTTTATTTTTTAATGCACACCAACATTCCTTGGATAGAAAATAACACATAAAATCAACATCTAAATCTAAATAACTTATTCTTTATTATTCTTAAACACTGAAAGAAATGCGAGCATGAGTCTATGAAGCAGTTTAGTGTAAAATGAAATAACATTTGATATTAAAATAGGAAGCAGACGCCAGTTTCCAGAAGTGGCCATGAAAATAATAAACAAAAACACGTGTTATAAAAACTAACCCTGTGTCATTCCCATTTTTAGTCGAACAGGTAATTCTTGATAAGGGGACTTTATAAACATAAGTGGATGATATAAATCGGAAAATGGTTTTTATGAAATAAAAACGATACGCTAGGCTATGGAATAGCCTTGGATAGAAAATTGCGTGTTTGATTGACAAGGGTGTGGTGGCTTATGATGTATTTGTATACTCAAATCAATACTTGAAGTAAGCCTTTCTCGGTACTTCTTTGTAATTTCTTCTATTGGTCTGCACATGTGATAAAACTGATTCGATCAAACCTCTCATTTTTTGCCAACAGCAACTCAAAGAAGTTTCGTGCTTTTGTTTTTTTTGTTTTGTTTTTGCATTCTCCTAGGGTGTTGTTTTTTTTTTTATCTTTTATCCCTCAACAGAGACAAACTTGATCATATACTCGATCAGTTCGTACTATCTATTCAAGAGTATATAATTGTATTTGGGTCCAGATCACATTGTCATGGCGTAGGAAATAATTCGGTATTTGGAGACTTTTTATCACTTTAACTCACCCTAGATCAATTATCTGATTACACATAATTTAAGAGGTGTATTTTTACCAATGATTTTAAGCGATTTGTTCATGTTTTGAAAGTTAATACTACAAATATTAATACACCACCGTTTCCTCAGTATCAGGCAGACATATTATTGATTGTCTATTGATCGTTATGTAGTAGAGTTATCTTTCTTTAAATTCTGTGTTTTAAAATCGACCAATAATAATCATATTTATGATAACATCATATTTATTTGATTACTTGATCTAATAAAAAAGTATAAATTTTCATTAAGTAGAATTATATATAGATATGATGGTCTTTAAATTCTGAATTTTGTTAATTTAAATTTCTATTATTAGAATTTACATGGAAGTATTTATTTTTATATATATTAAATGATTTGATCACTAGAAATGCAGTGTGCTATCAGGCTAATGCTTTGCGCATAACCTAGACTGTCCTTTTATGCATTAATTTAGTTACTAATTTATCATATCAATTTCTACAGTACGTAATAGTTCAAAAACTAACGCCTGAAATGGTTTAACAAAAGTACACTTTGTAATACCTCACTAATTTATTTATTTGAAGCACGATACACAAAGAAAACTCTAGTTTACCAAGGAAGGGGTTTTTATTCCTGTCAACATCTTGATGTAAGTTAACTTATACCAACATAGTTTGCGCGGAAATATTTCATTATGGATATACATCGTATATCAATTAATTTTAGAAATAAAAGATATGTCCATGTCCCTTAATCGTTCCGTGTAGTATTAGTTCACTTTGATTTGAATAAAAATGTGTAATGTTTAAAAAAATCATATTATTATTATCTATAACAATAATTAGAATTGTGAAAAAAACAAACAAACAAACAGCAAACAAAACTGAAATAGAAAAGACCCCTATGCTCTCAAATATCTGTCAAATTAGTGATTGTATTACATGTTGCAGAGACAAAGAGTTAATCCGTTGAAAAAGTCGGTAATAACACGCGTGTGCGAGACTTCCCGTGAGGTAAGTCGATTTTTAATTCCCAATACCAAAAACTGTACAGAAATGTCAACAAAACGTTTTTTTATTGAATATTGATATGGATATTAATTGTAATATCAGGTTAGCACAATTATTAAATGACGATGCATCAGTAAAAACAATAACTATACCATCGGAACATTGTGCCCGTACAGGTAAACTTTGACTAAAATTACGAGGAGTTCCGAACGGATTCTAGTGTTGCATCATTGGAGCGAGTTTACATGTGTGATGTTAACGATTACGAGTAGTTGCTAATCTCTGTATGTCTCTAGATATTGATAGGCATTTAATTCAATCAAAATAAAATAAAAACGTAACTGTGTATTATCTAGTACATGTGCAGTTTTGACCCCCCCCCAATTTTCTTTATTGCTAAGAAACAGAAAGGGCTAATGGTGATCCTGAGAGCTTACGACAAGAAAATTCCAAAGAAACGAACCCTATAAATATGAAATTAAAAAAATCATAAACATAAACGCATCTTTTTGTTTTGTTTTGTTTTTTGTTTTGTTCTCTTTTTGTTTGTTTGAAATGATCCTTTTCAAATTGTTTGTTTGAAAATGATCCTTTTCAAAATTGTACAGGTATNAGAGCTTACGACAAGAAAATTCCAAAGAAACGAACCCTATAAATATGAAATTAAAAAAATCATAAACATAAACGCATCTTTTTGTTTTGTTCTCTTTTTGTTTGTTTGAAATGATCCTTTTCAAATTGTTTGTTTGAAAATGATCCTTTTCAAAATTGTACAGGTATGTGAACAATCGAGTATCCTTGGATATGGGTTTACCCATATCTTATCTTGTTAACTAAAATGTATACATGTATTGAAGCAGTGCATTTGTGTAAATGCTTTCTAGCAATTCTGAGCATTTAATACTTCAACTACTGTATGGCTTCAGGTTTCACAGACAATCCTTACAACTGTGACAAGAGAGTTTTGTGTTGAATTGTGACTCGAGAGTTTTGTGGGTGATCTGTGATTTTCTTCGTGAGTTTCGCCTGATGTTATTATGTACTGGTTTTTCTCCTGTCGTGACCCTCTTGTCACGGGGAACTAGCCCTATAATATAATAACAAATACTGTAACACGACAGGAGATCTGATGGCGAACTTTATTCAAAAGCAGTTAAAACATGTAAAGTTTGCAATGTCAACAATTTTCATTTACATAAATAAATAAATAAATAATTAAATTAATTGAATAAATAAATTACATAACTAAATATTTTATTCAAAAGACATATTGCGTTAATTTAAGAATATTTGAAAACATGCAATAATTGGTTTTCTTTCGTTCTGAATTAACTAATTACAATAATCATGATATTTCTGAATTAACTAAATAAAATAATCATGATATAAAACTATTTCATTTAAACGAATTTCATATATAGTATACTTTAAATCATAAGAAGTGTATTGAAATAACTAATCACCATTAATGACTATGTTAATCAAAACAACTTAATTTTACTTTTACAAATGATAAATCTTTGTTAAACGAATTATTCAAATCGCTACTTTTCCGAAAATAAATATTTTGTACGATTTCCCACCAGAAATCATTTAATAGGATACACAAAACTTTCCGAACTTTTGTATTGGATTAATGTAGAATATAAAATAATTATAATATAAAATCGTAAGGACTCACCTATAATATAATAACAAATACTGTAACACGACAGGAGATCTGCTGGCGAACTAGCGCACTTTGAAATTCTTCTTCTTTTATACTGTGTCTAAATATACCAACCCACCCTACATTGACTATGCCAAATAAGTAAAAGCGATGACCAGTGTGTATCAGCTTTTCTTTACGTAATATCTAACACTGGTCATAATTATCTTAGTGTTGAT
This sequence comes from Modiolus philippinarum, assembly GCA_002080025.1. Lineage (NCBI taxonomy): Eukaryota > Metazoa > Mollusca > Bivalvia > Mytilida > Modiolidae > Modiolus > Modiolus philippinarum. The sequence goes on along the minus strand of MJUU01036162.1, from coordinate 3,788 downwards.
CTCTCTAGTTAATTGATCTACATGTATTCTATATAATATAATTATCTGTTGTATCGAAAAAACCTAAATTACATTGTTCTATATTTTGGACGCTAGTTTCTATTGCCACAGATCCCCGTCGCCTGTTGAGCTCGTTCCACGAGCTCGATAAGTAAGTCCTTACAGATACAGATACTTTATTCTCATAAACCATATTTACAAAGGTGTAGAGAATTTACAACATATACAATATTACTATAAATTACGAATCCAAAGTTGGTAGTGTTAAATTTAAGATACTAATACNAAAAGAGTTTTTTCTTTTTGTTTTTCATAAATTCAAATAAGATATGTAAAATAAAAATGTTATCTACGGTGGAGTAATTTTTTCGGAACCCACTTTGGTTATTATATATAATACAAAAGTCATTTCCGATAACTAGCCATATAATGATATAAAATGATAACAGACGTGTCTAAAAAAGTAGCTCAATCCCTGTAGTACGGACCAATCAGTGGTTCATGGAGTGAGTCGCTTAAGTAAAGACAATCTTAAAAAAAAATGATACAAAAATGATGTATGGCTAGTGTAAAGTTACAATATTATTCATACAATATGATTTCATGCAATTCAAATGACATGTGTTCAACCTAGGAAAAAGACCTTCTCATATTACCTTTTCCTATATTTAATCATATAAACAATCCATTAGTAAAAGTAAGTAATTCTTAAATCTTTAAACAATCTAGAAAAACAGAGACGTAAGCATAATTATGTCTTATATAAAATGAAATATTTTACCACGCTGCTGTCAACAGGTACTGGATTATTGCTCCGTACATATGAAACCCTTATATGTTGGACATGCATATTAACTATTACTTTATGTATAATCAATTAATATTTAGTTATTGAGGTGTGTTTTATATGTACCTGTCGTTTTGCATGACTGCAATTATAAGTGCAGCATTCCCAACGATGCTCCAATCAGAACGACAATTTACTGGAGTAATGTTATTTTAATTGGTTGTATTTTGAGTCGTTCTTGTCCCTCCGAGTGAAACATCGTTGACAATAGTCTGCATAACAAAACCAATCATGCATATATATGTTTTCAAGTGTTCATTTGTATATTGATGATAATAATATTCATAATAATAATATAAAGGACCAAGTTTCATTTGTTGACAGCAGGTATAATTGATCATAATTGTCTAACGTAAATAGAAATGTTATTAACAATTAATGTAATGATCATTTGTTTATTTTCTTCGCGTAGTTACTGCACATAATGTGTTATATTGATAATGATAATAAGAGAACAACATGTCTTACAGTTGAATAAACAAATAATGATATTACAGCAATAATATTCCTAAATAATTAATAATATATGCTACGAATATGATGAAAATGAGATGAAGGAGGGATAAATGGAGGAGACGCAAGTTATTTCAACGTACAACTGTTTAAAACAAACGATTTTCGTTATGTAACATTTGTGTACCGCGGAAACAAAATGCGTTCCTGTTTACCATGACATGAGATTTCCTCGTAAATGAAAGCAAGGTACATATGTGTCAGGTGAAAATGGTGCCTCTGGATCAAAAAATCTTAATTCTTTCCGAAAGTTATGACATTTTTCACATGTACATGACGCTAAAATTTTTACTTTATATTCAAATAGACATTTTTCATTTCTATATTTACGTTTAAATTTGGATAACGAAATTGATGAGTAATCAAGAAGGTATAGCGGAATTCTACAATGGATAATCCATGCCTTTGCAATTTCTTTATATTGAAAAATTAACAGTTTGTGTATCACAGGAAGAAAATTTTCTACATTAGACAGGGGAATACGTTGTTGTGGTAAAATTGTTTTGAGATCATTTTCGTTAATCAAAAGAAAGGATGAAATTATTATAATATTTATCAAAACATCTTTATCAAAGGGAATGTCGGTATCAGATTTGATTTTAGTCCTTAAATATTCAAAAGCTTGTAGATTGAATTGTGTTAACGTTACAGAAGAAACGTTAAATTTTGAGGCTATTTTAAAATATTCCGCAATTTGAATGAAGGCGTGGTCCTGGGGTCCAAGGCTTATTTGTCCTTCTTTAAATACACAGGAAATCTTCATGGTTCTGTAATTAAATAAAAGACGTCTATTTATTTATTTATAGTTTGGAAGTATTTGTGCATTGAGAAAAAAAAACATTACTTTTTTTCGAATTTAAATAAACATTTTAATTCAACGGGGTATTATAATTGATCGTTTGTTGTGGCATTCCCGGACGTCTTGGGGTGCCGATGGGAGAAACAGGGCGTCCCCGTGTGTTTCTTCGTCGGGTTGGGGTTTTATCTTCTTGCTTGTTGAAAGGCGTCACCACTTGCGTTGGTTTTTTGTTGTTTTGTATATATATTTTCTGCCATGTTGTGCATTGGTCGGCGAAAGTTCTCCAGTTTATTGTTTTCGGTAGCTGTAATTCCCGTTTTGGGGTTGGGTTTTGGATTTCTGTATGTGGCATTTCCATTTCCAGTGTTAAGGCCCTCAGAATGTTGGATCTTAAATGGACATAAGGGAAAATTATGAAGTTATGAAATTTAATTATATCTGAAAAGCAACCAACTATTGACCTTCTCATGATATTGTATTTCACATGCACAGCAAACAAAATTTGTTATCATTTATATCCTATCCAATGTACTCAGGAGGAAGAATGGGGGCTGTAAGGTTGTGACTCTGAACCGTCTGTACTGGATTCTTAATGTCGTGATGCGCGATGATGACATGTGCTCCGTAGGACTGTTAGTAGTATATGAGCACAGTTCAGGTCGGATTTGTCGAGGTGGAGCGAGGTGGAGCCGGAAGTGACGTAGACCGGAAGTCACGTGATAGAAGTCACGTGACCTGAAGCGGAAGTCGCGTGACCGGAACACGAAGTGTTTTTACTGCGCATGCGCAACCGGAAGTAGCTTTGTAACTACTGTAAGTAGCCATATTGACCGGAAATGATGGATAAAAGAGTGTAAGACCCCGCAGGGGTGTGGTTTCACCATACTTCCGTGTACATGCGCGACCGGAAGTGGGTGTAGCCCCATGTTGTATACCGGAAGTGGTCTTAATTGAAGCCCTATACGGGCCTATTGATAGGAAATGGCGTGTTGGAACAACACGTGACCCCGCAGGGGTCATGTATGACCTTATTATATGACGCGTGCGTGACCGGAAGTGGGCATAGCCCCACATTGTGAACCGGAAGTGGTTCTGTATCTACTGTAAGTAGCCATTTTAACCGGAAGTGGGGAATTTTCCCTAGTCGGAACGACTCGGACATGGTCTTTCGGATGTTTTTATATGTTGTAACAATGTTCTTTATATTTTCCTCCCTTTTCTGTCATTTCCTTCCTTGTCTCACCCTTTTTATTGTTGGTATACCTTTTCAACCCCTTTTCAATGTTGTATTTCAATCCAATGTTTAGACTAATACCCTTTTTTAAATGTTTTAATAGTATTTTGCTCTTGTTTCAATATTGTTTTATGTATTTTCTACTTTTTTCATCCAATTTTCTCCATAATCCCACCCTTTTTTAAATGTTGTTATACCTTTTCAGCCCCTTTTTCAGTATTGTTCTGCACTCCAATGTTTAACCTAATATCCAGGCGTGGTCAGTCAGCAGTTACCATTATATTTCTGTAGGTGTCTTCTATCAGGTCCGCGTTCGTCAAAGGGAGATAACTCTTGGGAATACCCATTGGTTTTTTGGGTGTCTTCTATCAGGTCCGCGTTCGTCAAAGGGACAT
>MJUU01036159.1:0-10828 GCA_002080025.1 Modiolus philippinarum | reverse complement strand
GGTGATCAGTAATTCTTCTATACTGATGTCCATTTATATATATATATATATACTATGATACAGATCCAAATCATGAATATAAACATGAAATCATTCCAATGAGAGTGATGAGAATCAAAACATGAATGTAGTGTAAACATGAAAATACTCCAATGAGAGTGATGAGAAACAAAGTTGATATAACAGTAAAAAAATTAAAATCATCCAACGCATTTCGTCGGAAAAGAAGCTTTGATAAAATTGAAAACTGTACATATTTTTTTTCAACATTTTGATAAAAATATCTACTGTGTTAGTACATGAGGTTCCAAATTACGAAGATAAAATTTGGTGAAAGTAGATTCTCTGCTCCAGTCAGCAGACTCCATGATGCTCTTCATCGAAGCACCTTTGTACAAAACCCATGTTGGGCCGATGGCCCTGGTGGAATGAGCTCTAACTTTCTTGTTGTCGTTATATGCCATCTGAATTGTATTTACTATCCAAGATGCTATAGTCTGACATGTTACTCGCTTGTGTGGACTACTTATAGCCAAAAATAGTTTTTTATCTTGTCTATTTTCACCTCGAAAACTATCAGTCCTTCTTAGGTAATGAGTTAATGCCCTTTTAGGGTCTAACAGTTTATCATCTTCAAAAGAAGGAAAAAATATCTTTGCACCGAAATGTCCAGGCCTGTCTTGCTTTGACAAACCTTCTCTGATAAAGAAAACACCTGCTTTGTGCACTGAAATGTTTCCATCTCCAAGTTTTAACGCCTGTAAATCCCACTCTGGTAATAGTTTAACTTTAGGAGGTCTCGAGTTAAAAACACCTTTAAGTAGTCTAATGATGTAAGAATGTTGCCCAACTGGTACTTTTTCTACAGTTGGGAGGACACTAGAAAGCATAGAGCGATAGCCTGCTATAGTACGATATTGAAGACCACTGGTATACAGACTTGTGAGAAAATCTGCCATTTCAGTTAAAGAGGCAGAATAGGGATCAATTTCCCTTTCACTACACCAGCCACAGAACTTTCTGAATTTTGCTGAATAATCTTTTTGTGTGCCAGATCTCCAGGATGCTGATAAAAGTTGTCTAGTTTCTCTAGAAAACCTCTCTTTCTGAATAAACGGTTGATAGAGGCCATGCAACTAGACGGAATATCTCTGGATTTGGAAGGTAAATTTTGGTCTTTGGCTGATGTAGTAGATTTTTTAGATTTGGTAACCTTCTTGGGTAATTTGCTATCAGTTTTAGAAGTTCTGGATACCAGGGTCTTCTTGGCCAGCGAGGGGCCACTAGAAGAATTTGACACTTGTGTCTCTGCATGTATAGTAATACTTTGGGAATCAGACATATTGGCGGGTATGCATAGCCGATTATGTTGTCCCATGGAATCTAAATTTCCTGCCCCTACCCATTTCTCCAATTTTCCAGTGGCAGTCAAAAGTCGTTGCCCAGGTTGTCCCTTCCACCTTTATTTCTTTCTTCTGATACTTTCAATTTTTTGAATTGATTAACTTGTTCTCGTCCTGATATAGCTGAAATATTGCTCATTGGACGTTAAACTCTAACTAATCAATCAATCAATCCCATGGAATCGACAGTGCATCTATTGCATAGGCTTCCGGATGAGGAAGCCAAGAGCAAAAAATCTGTACTTTGCGATTCTGAGCTGATGCAAACAGATCGATCATTGGCTTCCCCATCTTTGCAAACATCTGATTTGTAAGAGATTCCTGAAGAGACCACTCTGTGTGACGTACTTTTGTCCGAGAGAGCAGATCTGCCAATATGTTCGTTTTCCGGGCAATGTGTGCTGCCTTCATTTGAACACAGTTGGCAATTAGTAGAGTCCACAACTCCCAAGTTTTCAAACAAAGGGGAACAGATTTCGTGCCCCCTTGTTTGTTCACATACTGGACAACTGTCGAGTTGTCGCAACGCAGTAGAACATTTTTCCCCTTCAATTGTGGAAGAAAATGTTGAACTGTTTTCAAGACAGCTTCCATTTCCAGATAGTTTATATGCTGTAATTTCTGGGCTTCTGACCAAGTTCCTTGAACTATCTGGGTTCCCATGTGACCACCCCAACCGTTTGAGGTAGAAGCATCTGTTGTTATGGTCACATGAGTTTCCCAAGGTAGTAAAGATCTGCCCCGAGTAATGTTTGCTAAATCTGACCACCATAGGAGATGCGATTTCAAATGATTTGTAACAGGAATCTTTTTCTCTAATTGCATCGAGGCTGGGCGCCAAAATTTTAATAAATGAATTTGAATTGGTCTCATATGAAGTCTTGAAAATGGTATCATCTCTATGCAAGATGCCATTATTCCCAGAAGTTGCAAAAATTCATTGGCTGTTGCATGGAATTTCATGTTGCTCATTATTTTTGTTGTTTCTATTAATTTTGAAACCCTTTCTTGAGTTGGTACAACTAGACCCAGGTCTAGATGGAACATTGCTCCTATATAAGTTATTTTCTGTGTTGGAGACAATGCTTATTTTGTTAGATTTATTATGAAACCTAAATTTATAAGGAGATTTAGCACTATCTCTCGATCTTGTTCTAGCATGTGTGGGTTTTGATTCACTACTAACCAAACGTCCAGATACACGACAAGCCGAATTCCCCGGGCTCGTAAATAAGCTGCTACCACCGACACTACTTTGGTGAAGACTCTTGGAGCAGATGTCGGGCCAAATGGTAGAGATGTAAACTGATAACATGGTGTACCCTTGACACAAAATCTGAGATACTGACGATGTTTTTTGAATATTGGAATATGCATATATGCATCCTTTAGATCTAGAGATTGTTCCCAATCTCCCTTTTTAACTACATTGAGCCCTGTTGCTAATGAATCCATCTTGAAATGTTGCTTGCGAAGGTACCTGTTCAATGGCTTTAGATTTATCACAGGTCTCAAATCCCCCGATTTTTTCGGAACCAAGAAAAATGTGCTGTAGAAACCGTTGTGAATGTCTGTTTCTGGAACAATTTCTACAGCTCCTTTTCCAATAAGTTCTTTTACTTCTGTTTGTAAAGAATCGAGATCTTTTGCAGGAACAAATGTTTGTTTTATACCTGTTTTTGGAGGTATATTTTGAAATTCTAGCTTGTAGCCTTCCTGTATTATGGATAGAACCCATTTGTCTGTTGTTATTTTTTGCCAATTTGTCAAAAATAATTTTAGTCGACCTGCAACAGGTACTTTCGGAAGCAACATTTTTACTTTGACATTGTTTACCTGATAGTCATTTTTTCTGTGGTCCTTTCTTGAAGTTGCTGTTGAAACCACGAAAATTAGAGGCACCGGTATTCTTGTCCTCTTTGTCTTTAGTGACAGTACTTGATCTTGGTATTGTCTTTGTAAAACCAGTCTTGGTAAATGAGCTATTACCACTGTTAGTTGTAGCTTCTGATTTCTGTTTTTTAGGATAGTCATTAGAAATAGAAGTATTTCCTGCTTTTCTTTTACCTAGAAAAGTTTTAGGAGTAACATGTAATTCAGGTAATAATGTTTTCAATTGTTCATTTTTATCAACTCTGTCTTTTAGTGTTTGTTCAAGCTCCTCGCCGAATACACCAGAGTTTGACAATGGTAACGACACAAGAGAATTTTTAAGTTCCTTGATACTGCCTAGGCCAGTATCTTCCAGGGTAACCTTCCTACGAATAAGGTGATGAAAGGCACCTGCTCTTGAAACTTGGTCCAAAGACTTAGTGGACATAGCAAAAATGTCACGAGTTAATTGTACACACCTATCTATGTTTACATTGTCTCTAGAAAGTGTCTGAAGGAGTGTTCCCAAAGCTTGTTGTGTATAAGCTGTAGTAATAATACCCATGCGTGACGCAATTTGTCCTTGGTATGCTAATTTTTCAACACCTTTCATGCAAGGAGTATAAAGATTGCTCTTTTTGCCAGAACTATATGCTTTAGAGCCATGTTTTTTCAAAAGTAAATCAGGAACCATTGAATCTAAACTAGGAACCTCTAAATGTTCCAAAGATTTGTCATGTACGGGGAAGCTATTTCTGTACTCTTCACAAAAAGCTGAAATTTTTTCAGGATTTTTACACCTCCAAGAACCTGATAGTATATCAATTTGACTTTTGTCTAGGAGCAGACCTACAGAACTAGTTTCTGATTTTGTCCTTGCATCCTCGCCAAATAGATTTTGCAAGTGATCATTGTTGTTCTCATCTAATATGTCACATTGTGTACCCTTCATATACTGACTAAATCTTGATGAAGGTTTTTGTGGTTTATCCCCAGATTCACTCCTAACTGACATAGAGTTTGAATCATTGTCTGACAGTAAACCAATATCTTGACGTTCCTCGTGACCAGGTGCCAAAGATACTATATCACTATGATCATTTTCCTCCCTACGAGCCAAAACTCCGGGAAAATGAACAGTAGCTGAATGTTCTACACAACTGTGCGCCCCTATAGAGCCACTTCTTTGTGTTTCACCACTACCACAAGGTCTCTGCTCACCTAAAGTGACAGTATCCTTGTTAGAGTTATTTGACGAAAATAAAGTAAATAATTTGTCAAACCTTTCATCAAAATGAGAGAAACGCTTCTCAAATCTTTGTTCCAGCTCTTCAAGCGCTCACCTTTCCTTTTAGAGCGCCGACTGGAAGTTTTTGAAGACGACTTCTTCTTCGAGTCGGCCATTTTTTCACGAGTTTCACTGACGCTGACCGTTGTGATTTTACTCGATGTATTAGATAATTCTCCGTCCTCTTCACTTCCGGAAAGGTTTAGGACGGTTTCTGCCATATCAGTTCGCATACACGATATCAAATTTGATTCAAAAAATCTTCTAGTTTTAAAAATATAAGACGAAATGAAAACGTGACCGTTTAGGATTTCGCCGGAAAGAAAACTGAAGGTGACTCTATGCTTGATCTGATTCACTGGGTGTTTGAATCTGAATCAGTCAAGCGCTTTAGCGAGATGTGACTTAAAACCGGAAAGACAATCCACAATGTAAGGATATCAGGTAAGTGTAACAAGTAATATAAGATTGTGTTCTATGCGAATGAACTGTCAGTGTTTCACGTGTCATTTTGTTAACATACTTCAGTTAAGAAATCGCCAGTTAACCAGATCATGCAGTTACATGTATCAAGAATGTCATTTGAATATATTGCACGGAATTTGGCGGATATTTTTTTATGGACTACTATCAACAAGAATTATCTATATGTCTCAGGCTGGCATACTTCTGATACATGTAATGTATGTGCACAGTTTATCATCTATATCCCTCTCTCTTTGTTCTGTATTTTCTTTCATTTTTTTTTTAAATTTTTCCTTGAAATATAACATTTTTTTACAACTCAACAGGGAAAACCGAATAGCGGTACTCTGTATTTTCATTTTTGTTGCGAACGTAAAAACATTTGCCCTTCCAAATGGCAGTAAGTTTATTTTGCTTCTAGAGGTACTATACAACGAATTTTAACACAAACCTACAAAAATTGTCACAATCTGCCATAATTGCATTCAACTGGCAAGTTCATTGGTTGAATCTTTCAGTATCCAAATGTACAAAAATGCATTTCAATTGATTTTGTTCTGTATATAACAGAAGACATATTAAAGCATTCAATGCATTCGCAAAATTAATAAGCTGAATATGAAATAAACCCACGGGAAGATGACCATACCTCTCTGCATGTAAAAACATAAATATGTTGTGCGATGGCCACAAATTGACTATGAAACAAAATAAAATGGTATAGTTGGCCACGATTAAAAGATAAAAAACACAAAATGTACAAATTAAAAAACACATAAAAATGACAAAAATGGAAAAAGAGGGAGGGAAGACTGCCCAACGTAGAAGAAGGTATTTAGCCCGGTAGTCCCCTAGTCGAAGGCCATATAGGCCGACACGTTGGGCAGTCTTCCCTCCCTCATTTTCCATTTTTGTCATTTTTTATGTGTTTTTTAATTTGTACATTTTGTGTTTTTTATCTTTTAATCGTGGCCAACTATACCATTTTATTTTGTCTCTCTGCATTTAGACTTTTGAAGGATATATCGAATAGATGAATTCCAGATATTTTCACTATTTGACAACTCATTACAAACATACATTTATGCATCTGCAATAACAGATTCAAAAGAGAAATGATAGTATCGGTGGATTTAAAGGTATATGACTGATTCATAATGGTGGGAGGGGTTAGGAGGTATAAAATATTAAAATATTCCAAAATAGTTGAAGGTTACGTTTTTTGATATGTAAAATACTAACTTTCCACGTCAGATACTTTTAAAGTTTTTAGAATAATAATAATAATAATAGTAATAAAAATACACCACTTCAACTTTGAATTTTTTTCGGACTATCGGACCTTAATTCGGACTACAGGACCTTCGGGCAATCAAACCTTCGGATAATCGGACCTTCGGAATAAAGGGCCGTCACTCCCTCCCCCGGCTGAATATCCCAAAAATACAGTTATCCTGAGGTCGTCGTTCAAAGCTATTTTTATCTTTCTTTATTTATCTTTCATATTGATTTGTGACAAATAAATTGGTAAAAGATAAATAGTAGCCTTGACAAGACACATAATTCGTCTATGGATTAAACAAAAAAGAGCTGTCCTAGCATAATGTCACGTCGCCTAATCACTGATTCATTTAATATGCCTGTACATCTGTACATTCAACATTTCACCATTCATTTATTCTCGATTCGTCGCGCATATCTAGGATAAAAACGTTCTAGTGACACACATTATAATGGGGATAAACAAATATTTGTATAGTACTTACCTCAAATTCTTCTATAGATAGATTTCCTATACACATTTACCAGTCATGTGACTGCAGGTGAAATGATAATAAAAAGCAATTCTGCTTCATTTTACATTTCTTAAATTCAAATGTCATTCAGTATTACGTGTGCAGGATTGGACAAAACAAGATGGTGGACAATATTTGTCGAAAACGGGTAGGCATGAAGAAATGTTCATTTTCTTTGTGTATACGGTGTTCTTTGAATAAAATAAAGTACTCTTGCGATCAAGAAGGTCTTATTTAGTTTATTTCCTGTTTATGACATCGCTAGTTTGTACATTTGAATGTTATTTCTTTGATGAAATACCATGGCATTTCTGCAATTTAGTTTGAAGCGGGTGATTGAGTGTATTTTCTTCTTTTCAAATATTTTAAGACCCCGATTGTTGGGAAAAGGGACCTAGATTAAATCTTTATATCAAGCTGTATTCACTCTGGCCGGATTTGTTTATCTATGTGTCATATTTACATAAATATCCAAAGTTAAATATTTGTTTATGTGCAGGATTGGACTTGTCACTTTTTAACCAAAACTGTGCAGGATTGGACATAGATTTTGGTTCAGAATTTGAATTAAAGGACCGGTCATATTTTGAAAAATCCGTTTCTGGTTCCTTTAAGTTGCATTAGTGGAATTTCAATACAAGGTTATGTAATGTTTTTCAAGGAAACATAGTTTTGGGTATGCGACGGAGGATGCCTGTCTATGAATAGAAGCATTAGTACCGAAACAGGTTTGTAACACCCTCCATTAGCCGAGCTAGTACTCCTTTAGCCGTTAGATGGTAGATCACTGTTCTGTCGTCCTATGAGTACCGGTAGTGAGTCCCAGTCGGGCGACAGGTGAATTTTGTAATTAAATTCATGCTCTCCGGCTACAAGTCAGTAGGTTGACTGTAACGCTTAAGGCCTTGACAATTTTTGATGCCTAAAGGAAAGAGGACGTTTGCATATAAAAAAATGCAATGTGTACGTATGTATATACCAAAAATTTTACCTTTGATCATAATAACCTTTTGCATTTGGGCTATATAACCTGGCATGGTATGTCGTGTTGAAAAATCATCACTAAACCTCGCCGTGACCTGTTACCTCTTTGAAAGGTAAGCTTGTCTGTGAAATAATGGCTAGATTTTTTAAAGATAGATAGATGTATGCACCACAGGTAGGTGATGCGTCCCTTACTAAAATCCACTCAATTACCATAAAAGCAACCATTAAAATATATGGCAAGTAACATCTTGTCTACTTTGATTCGGGAACACTGGCAAGTGTCTGCTTTATGGATCGATGGTATGCTTTCACCAATGTAACGCCCGTCTGTATCCTAGAATTTATGATTGTAAGAACCCTTTCATTTCATTCTAGGCATATAGTCATGATTATACAAAAGCACATGGGCTTGGCGGGCTATGTTAGTAAACATTTTAAGGGAAAGACCCGATGGGAAATTTCTGACTTCATATATTCGGCCTTATTTACCAAGCAATATCGACTTGATTAAAGGAAAAAATTCGAAACTGCGTTGGTTCTTTGAAAAGTTGGGGAAGGGGTGGTAGCCGACAGCTCTGTATTCAATGCTGACTATAAAAAATATCTCAGTAAATAAATAAACAACACTGTGGAAACCGGAAAGTTAAATCCTGGTAGACTTTTTTAATTTGGTGTAAAACATAATCGTGCGTGTTTGGGGTGTAGCTGGCCTTTGATAACTTGATTCAAAGTAACCATCTAAACTCAAGACATTTATCTATTATACATCACTTACTTAAAACGGTCCATTAGTTTTGACAATCGACCACTGGCAATATTGTCCATTTCATCACATAAATTATTTTTAGGAAGTGTTTTCTTGAAGTCACCATGAGGCCTTCAACAATGAGCTTTGTTCGTTCAAGACGGCCCCTAGCACCGGTTTGAGCGGAATTATTTGCTGATTGTCGACCAACGCTACATCCATGTCTTTCCTGGTCATGGATGCGGGATTGTCAGCGAACATTAATTTAACTGGCAAAGCAGTCTTACAATCACTGTCATCCGTTGCCCGACAAAAGCACATCGACAAAAGAAATGTAACAGTAGTTGTAATATTCACCCTAATTTCTGATACAAAATAAGACAAAGTATCAAACAAAACACTAATCCTGAACCGAAATCAATGTCCAATTCTTCTCAATTTCGGTGAAAACAATTATTCCTATGGAAGGTGTTACAAACCTGTTTCGGTACTGATGCTTCTATTTATAGACGGGCATGCTCCGTCGCATACCCAAAAGCTACCTTTCTTTGAAAAAATATTACATAAATTTCTATTGAAATTCAACTAAAAGGAACCAGAAACGGAGTTTTTCAAATTATGACCGGTCTTTTAATTCCAATCCTGAACCAAAATATATGTCCAATCCTGCACAATTTTGGTAAAAAAGTAACAAGTCCAATCCTGCACATAAAAAAAAATTAACTTGGGATCTTTGTGTAAATATGACACATAGATAAGCAAATCCGGCCACAGTGAATAGAACTTGATATAAAGATTTAATCTAGGTCCCTTTTCCCGATAATTAGGGTCTTAAAATATGTGAAAAGATGAAAATACACCGCATCAACCACTTCAAACTAAATTGCATAGATGCCATAGTGTTTCATCGAAGAATCAACATTCAAATGTACAAACTAGCGATATCATAAACAGAAAATAAACTGAACAAGACCTTGATCGCAAGAGTATTTTATTTTATTTAAAGAACATCGTATACACAAAGAAAATGAGCATTTCTTCATGTCCACCATTTTGTTTTGTCCAATCCTGCACACGGATACGACAGTGTTTATATGATACTTGTTTTAATTGGCAAAATGTATATTATATGTTATATTTTTATTTGTATTTTATTTTATTTTTCTTTTTATGTTATATTATCTTCCCAACATTCAAAACAACCCATCTTTACATTTTATCTTTCCATCCAAAATATCTAATAAATTTGACAAATTATCATCACTCCTCCAGTTAGCAATGTGGAATATTGAAGTATTTTCTAATTGCAAACAAAGTGATAGTAATTTTTTGCAAATAATTTCAAATTTTCATATTCTCGGTTTAGTTGAAAACTGGCAAGATAATTATAGCAAGTGTAATGACCTGCCAGGATTTGATTTAACTGTAGATTAAACACGGAAAAAAGACAAAAAGCCCGGAGAAATTCTGGAGAGGTAAGAATTTATGCCAAAAGCTCTATTTTTAAAGGTATTAAAAAATCAAATCTAACCATCCAGGTATATGTTGGATAAAGCTTGAGCAACAGTTTTTTGGTTTCCGACCAGATATTTATTTGGCTATTACCTGCTTATGCCCTTGAAAGCTGATTGTAATGCAACATTTATATAACGAAAGTTTTGATTGGTCAGAACTGACCGTCAATTCCACCATCTACACACCTGGGACATGTTAGGTTCCCTATTTAGTCTGGTTCCTTGTATGGTTACAAATATACACAAGTTAAAAATAGAACATGAAATCGATTAATGGTTTTTAATTGCATTACAATCGCAATAACAGTACATTATTTGAATACCCCGAGGGCGTCAATCTTGATTTGACGGTCAAAATATCCGTTTACAGGCTCCGCTAGGCGTCGCCTGTAAACTGCATTTTGACCGTCAAATCTACGATTGACGCCCTCGGGTATTCAAATAATGTACTGTTATTGCTTAATTATATTGAAACCTTTTACTCAGTCCTGCTAGAGGACATAGCCAAATATAGCAAAGTTGGTGAAATAATTATCCAAGGAGATTTTAATGCATACACAAATGCTATGACTGATTTCTTTTACATGATGAACTTAAGCACTCAAATAATGATGATGTTTTTTTTATAAACATGACTTTAATCTGCCTAGAAATAATCAAGACAACAAAAGAATAAATAATATTGGCAAGCACCTTTTAAATGTTTGTAAAGAAGCAGGCCTAAGAATTTTGAATGGCCGAACTACATGTGATTTATT
>MJUU01036157.1:30863-43004 GCA_002080025.1 Modiolus philippinarum | reverse complement strand
CAAACTTTTGACTTTTCTACTCTTTATACAACCCTTCCACACAATAAATTGAAAACAGTAATTGCAGATTTAATACAGCAATGTTTCTGCACTAAAAATGGAGAACGCAGATACACCTATTTAGTTACAGGGAAAGACCAGGCATATTTTGTTAAAAACCACACTGATTCAAACAAGAAGTACACTGAGACTGACGTAATCAAAATGTTAGAATTTTTGATCGACAATATTTTTGTCGAATTCGGAGGTCGTGTTTTCCAACAGACAATAGGGATTCCCATGGGAACCAACTGTGCACCGCTTTTAGCTGACCTTTTCCTTCACTCGCACGAGGCCAAGTTTTTACAAGGGCTTATTCAAAGAAAACAAAAACATTTAGCCCAGTCCTTTAATTTCAGCTTCCGCTACATAGACGATGTACTTTCTCTTAATAATCCTAAATTTAAGGAGTATTTACATCAGATCTATCCCAATGAGCTTGAGATTAAAGAAACAACTGAAAACCTACTTCAGCTTCGTACCTAGATCTTTTATTGTATATTGACGAAGATGGAGGTTTGAAATCTAAGCTATATGACAAGCGTGATGATTTTAATTTCCCAATAGTGAACTTTCCCTTTCTTAGTAGCAATATACCTACCTCTCCAGCCTATGGAGTGTACATTTCACAGTTGTGTTACGAACCTGGACCCCAGGTCTGAACAAAATGCAGAAAGTTTAAGAGTAATGGTTAAAATTAGTAAGGTTGTGTTATGAGTTATTATATATTATTCATAGTTTTACGTAATTAAACTTAATTGATGTGAAGAGGTGAAGGAACTAAATGTGCTGTGAAATTGTTACTGTAATGATCGCCCAGATGGTGTAAAATGGACAGATACTAGCCTAAATAAATAGCCATTAATTTGTTTCAAAGACTTGAGGAAATAATATCATCAAGAAGTGACGGCTAATCTATGTTTAATTGATGTTAGTAAATAAGATAATAAACTATTGCAATGGTCAGTAGCAGTGATATAATCAGTTCAATCAGCTGAAAATATATATTTTATTTTACAAATTGAAGAGAAAAATGTTTTATTTAGAAGACATAACTATGAAATGTAATTTTTGTATCAATTGCATGAAAAAGTGAATTTTATAAAAAGTTGAAAAGTTAAGAAATTGTGTAATTTTCTATTTATACTTAAGAACCGCCCTTCATAGGTGTCAATCAGGGTTTTAATTGTTTAATAATTAAGAAAGTTGACCAAGATCATATAAAAGAGCCTTGCAACAGAGACAGGTTGCGAGACATGTGGTCAACCTTTGGATAGTGGAGTTGTGTGTTAAAAGTATGTAAAATTACAACACTATGGAACATGCTTTTGGCACATTAGCCACTTTCTTCTTAAGAAGGTTGTCTCGCCCATATTTGAGGAAATGTCCTCAAATATATGACCACACCATGTAAATAGTGTATAACGTGTTTTTATTTAGTGTTGTGTTTCTTGTGTTGTGTTTTTGTGAACTTCATAATTCTTTGGTTTATATTGGATTTAACTGACCAGGATACGAGTCAGAATTACCACTATAGAGGTAATATTATGGAATATTTTAAGGGAAGTTAAGAAAAAGCTTATGTTTTATTTTTGTTATTTTTGGGGTTAAGTAAGTTAAATAAATGAAACTGGTTAATTTTTAAATAGTTAATTTTAAACGGCACAAGGGGTGTTTTGCTAAGATTTTTGCATGAATATTTGTATTTTTGTTTATATATTTTTGTGCATGCTAAGAAGTAGTTTAGTAGGTTTTTCTTGTAGTTTAATATTGATTGATTATTGTTAGTCTTGTTGAAAAGGTCTCGATGATTTCTTAGTGAAACATAATCGCACCAATTTGATATAGGATTTGTGTAAATATAGTGTGAAGGATAATTATCTTACTTATTACATGGTTAATTTGTTAATTGGTTTATTACATTTTTGATTTCCACATATTTGTTACTGGTTGTATTAAGAGTAATTCAATTATTGACATTCTGATACTTATTTTACCCATCCCCCTAGGACTTATACATAGTGGCGGAAAAGCGTAATTCTAGTATAGCTCCAATATTAGGCAGGAGTATTTCAATGACTAGAAATTATTAGGGCAGACGGAGGTGTTCTTATGGTTTTTCAGACGACATTGGGTACGGAGGGCATAGGGTAACAGATTGTATGGTTGGTAGGAGGGAATAATTGAATTATTAAGTAGATTGATTGTCTCCGCATTTGGTCTATAATTTTAAAACAGTTGAAGTAGTGAGTTTGTGTTTAAAGCCGTTAGTTTTTGAGATCAAATTTTATTAGGGAAAGGTATAGGCGCCATATAGTTTTTCCTTCATCAATTAGGTTTTTCTTTCAGTAAGTGTTTATTCATTTTTTGGATTTAAAATTTGGTAAGTATAGTTTCCTTTTCAGCTGTGTTATTTTCATTTGATTTGGGATTTATGTGAATCATTATATTAGTTTTGGATTTACGGAATAAGACGATTTCTCCCTTATTCTTTAATTTGGGATTTTATGTGAAATAATATTTTTGTATTATTTATATTAGTGTTGGGATTTACCTTTTCAACAGGACGCTTATCCCCTGTTGGATTATTTTTATATTTGGGATTTATCTTTTTATTTTGGCTATATTTTTGGATTTTATTATATTTTGGGATTTATAGTAGTAGGACGCATTTCCCCTACTCTGACATTTGATTTTTCCGTTTCACATTAATTGTAAATGCGCGCTTCAATTATGTGATAATCTTTGGATTTAGCCGCAGACAGGACGCCACAATCCCCTGTCACATCTCTGGACTTTACCGTTTTTCGCAAACGCTATATATCTTGCGAATATTTGGATTTTACTTTGGACTTTAAATTTCATCCACAACATTATTTATACATTCATTCAGGATCATTTTGAATAAAGACTTTAAATCTTATCGCGTACTATTAATAAATTCACTGTTTTCATGAAAAGCTATGTAGATACCTAAAACTTGATTAAAACGAAGGTTGTAAATTTTAATTATATTAAGTTATCTTTGTAATTAAGTACTCGAAAGCTTTACTTTCGGGAATTGGCGACTGTGGTGTGCCGATTATATCTTTGATTAGCACAGTTCTTGTGGTCAATTGTCCATTAAATTCCTTTCTTGACTAATCAGTTGGTTATAAATCAAGCCCGCATAATAAATTATCAAGACCAGTCCTTTCGGTCATTTGTTGCGTCTGACAGGAATAGCTGGGTTATATAATTTACAGACAAAACAAGCATATTTATATTGCCTTTGCTAATTCTGTATATTTATAGAATTGTTTTGACGGGAACATCTTAGTCTGTTGATGATTTTTATTGAAGGTTTTGACTTTATAGTATCTGAGAGTGGTAGTCACAGTAGTGACTTTTGTTATTGTAGAGTCTATCTTGGTGCCGGGTTGTGAAGGTAACATCCGGTAGCCCCTTCTTGGTAGCCCTTCTGTTCCTGGGTTGCGGGCGACGCGACAGTTGATTCGTTACTGTCGAGCGTGTAGTTTGTACAGTGATTTTTTTTAACAGAGCAAAAACACTGTCCCAAAAGCTGCTTAGTCAGGGATTTGTTCAAACTATGTTAATTTCATCCCTCAAGAAATTCTATGGCCGTCACCATAACATCATTGAAAGATATGACGTGTTAGTATCTCAAATGAAAGTGGACATTTTCAGCTAGATTCACGTCTTCCCGGATTTGACTACCGACTTTGACATTTTCCTGGATCGACTCACTCACAATGTGACGGGTGCTGTTAACAGAGCAGGACATGCTTACCCTTCCGGAGCACCTGATGTCACTCTCAGTTTCATTGGAGTTCACACTGTGAGTGCCTTTGTTTTGAATGTTGTGATTTCTATTTCTGTGCTTTGTGTCTGTCTAACGTCATTGTTTTGTGTCTGGCGCCATTGTTTTCTGTGTTCTCGTTTTGGCCATGTCTTTGGACTTCGATTTTTGTGGATTTCCCTCCTTTGTTCCTTCGGTATTCTACTGCCGTTGTTTTGGTGTTTATTCTATTTTACCATGGGGTTTTGTGCAGTTTATTGTACATTTCTTCAACTTTATACAGTTTGCAGAATGCATTCAAAATCTGATTGTTTTGGTGTTCTGTTGTAGCCGTACATAGAGCTACAGAGTAAAGTATACTTACTAGAATATATAAACAACCATTTATTGTTGATTCAAAGGTAAAAAACAATGCTTTGCTGTCAAATCTTAGAAAAATTAACCTTTATGATCTGTTATTGCTTCTTCAAAGTCACAGAGATTTAATTTGTATTCTTTCTTAAAATCAAAACAAATGTCTCTTTAATGAACCATTTGTGTTTTTTTGTACAATGTATATGTATAAGTAACGGTACAGGTATACCGCTAATTCCGAAATGGACTGCTGCATGGTAGTCAATCCACAAATACTACTACATATTATAATATTATAATGATGTTATTATTATTGTTATTATTATAATCAGAACAAGTGTGGAAACAGAATCCTGTTTTGGAAACAGACTGTATTCAGCCAAAAATCTGTTGACAATGAGTTATAAAGTAAAAAAGTTTGTTCCCATTTAATATAGATAAAGTAGAAAAAAATGAATAAAAACTTACTGTTAAAAAAAAACTCTTCAGAATTGAAAAAAAGAATTCATCTATCCTTTCAAATTAATGAGCAATTAAGCTGTGATTCCGTAATTCTTTAAGACAGGTTCAAACTGATGCTTGCGAGCTGAGATATCAGTGCTCCGGTGAATTTGCCAATGTTTTTTTTAATTATTTTTTAACCTATGTGTACATAATGTATATATAAATGTAAAAAAATCATTGTTTGTGTTATATATAATATTTCCGGAGTCATTTTTGAAGTTTCAAAGTTCATGGAGTTCTCTCGAGGGTTTCCTGAAAACGTGATTGTGAGGATTTTAGCAGTGATTATTTGACTATAAGCCCTTCTTGGTTATTTTATCACCATATTTTGAGTGACTGAATTTGTGGATTTATTCTCTATTTTACCACATTTTGCGTACCCTTTTTCCAAGTTTTCTATTATTTTTGGCTCCTTTTCTAAATTCTCAAATTTTATTTGTTTTTCTAACTTCCCAATTGTTGTGTTTTTCGATTTTCCAATTTTTTTTAAATTATTTTTCCCATTCCTAAAAATTTTTGATTCCTTTCTTCAATTTCTAAAAACCATGTCGACCCTGTTTCAATGAAATTTACTTAAATTATCCTATATTAATTAAATAATTTCGACAAGCGCCTATGACCATGTATAGGCTACATTTGTTTCTAAACAATAGCTTCCAATAACCGGATAATACTTCCTCGTAGGTTTAATTTAGGGTTGTAACGAAGAACATAATGTATAGGAGCTCATTGCAGATCAGCTGCGCTGAAGTATCGTATATAGGAAAGAGGATAAAAATTGGGGGAAAAGGTACAACGTAACTGATGTTCAGTGTCTCAAAAATAATAATTTTGACAACCAAGACTATAACCAGATAAGTATGATCTATCTTCGCCTTGCCCCTGTCACGTTAGAGTTTAGAATCCTGGTTCGAGTCAAATTTGGTGGTTTTTAACCTTTGATAAATACAGAAACTACTTGATAGTTGTTCTCATTTGATCAATGAGAACATGGTAATTTCCTTCTGGTGACAAAATTGCAGTATAAATTACAGTCATGCTGGTAGCAAAAGACTCCATTGTTTGATATATTTTTACTGTAGTCGTGCAAGTGTTATTAATTATATTAGTTTTTAATAATGTTCACTTGATTTCTAATGTTTATCATAATTATTTGATGACTACATCCATTTTTGATAACTTAAATTTCAAATTTGGACCGATTTCAGACCATCTTTCAAAAATAATTTGGACAGGGGTTCCCTTGATTGTCTGCGTAATAAACACTGCTCAAATCTTCTATTTTTACTCAAACGGTTTACATTTAATGTATATAGATTAATACATGACGCCTCGGGCTCGGGATGATAACCGTGCTGATATAGAAAAGGCAATGTCTTGATCTGTTTATTATATACTTCCAATAAGGAGTTATCATCACACCCGGGCTGATATGGATTTCAGAACGAGGCGGTCCGATATGGCCATATCAGACTGAGTACATGATATGGATTGTTAACTTCCGGCTATATTACATATGCAAAACAGAACATATCGTCTTATACTATAGGGAAACGGGACAGATAAAGGGGAGGTTTTGGTACACATAAACCGGTTTAACCCTACTACTGGCTTTTGCTAGTGCCGGTACCAAGTCCGGCTGTCTCGAGTTCCTATTGTTGTCTACGTTTGTCTTTTGTCTTATACGTGTTTTTCTTGTGTAGTTCCCTTGCAAACTATTGCATGTAATTATAATTTTCAGCCATTGTAGGTGTTTCCTGTTATTCATTTTTAACATTAATCTGTTTATTATATACTTCCAATTAGGAGTTGTCATCACACCCGGGCTGAAATAGCCATATCACCGGTCCGATATGGATATTTCAGAACGAGGCGGTCTAATATGGCCATATCAGACTGGGTATATGATAAAGACTGTTAACTTCCGGCTATATTACATATGCAAAACAGACCATATCTTCGCTAAGTATGTAATAAGTTCTTATAACAATTCAAAGGCATCATTTTGATGTTTAGATTTTATCTGCACTGATGAGACATAAGTTGTCGAAATGCGCATATGCAGAAAGTAAATTCACAGGGACTTCGGTATTTAGTTATTTGAAAAAGTGATATTGCGTATGTGAACGAAGATCACGCAGCATTGTATGGGCAGGATGTATTACACTTTTTCTGACTATTCGTTATACCAAACTCAGAGGAATAAGTTTTGCGGAATTTATAAATATCAATTTCTGACATATTGTGGAAATTTAATAACTCGCTGTTGTATGATACTGAATTTATAAAAGTTATTCATGATAAAATATCTGAAATAAAATAAATAGTGTGCAATCCCAGTGTATAACCATCAAAATATTGATGAAATCCCAGTAAATTCAGTTTACTATCAATGACCAATTGTTTTTAGAAACTTTGTTGATTGAAATTAGAGGCAAAACTATTTCCTTCTCGAGTTTTAAATCAAAGCATGGAATGCTGTTAAGGCAGGTTCCTGGGTATTCCAGAAGTTCTGCAATTATTACTGTTTTGCTGAAATCTTGACATTTAATTTTTTCAAGAATTAAAATCCGATATTTTCCTTCCCGGTTTAGGTTGTCTTTTCAGTTTTTATATGGGATGTTGGCAATTTATTTAAAACTCTATTTATTTACATTTCATTGTCTTGCTCCTCTTTGTTGGTATACGTACATGTAAGTATTCCAAAGTACAAGCCCAAGTACAAGTGTAACATTGGTGGCTTAATTAATGTTGATATTTCAAATTTTGTCTCTTCCTCTGTCAAGTCATCTAGTTCTTAAGTTTCATTATTTTTGCATATGATTAAATAACTCAATAACGAAGTCACTGTAAATTTACTATCTACATATGGGCATTTCGACAACTTATCCCTCATCAGTGCAAGCTACTGAGAATGGTAGGTTGTGCTCAGCTACAAATAAGAAAACATCGAAGTTACTGTGAATAATGTAAA
The DNA here is from genome assembly GCA_002080025.1 of Modiolus philippinarum. Lineage (NCBI taxonomy): Eukaryota > Metazoa > Mollusca > Bivalvia > Mytilida > Modiolidae > Modiolus > Modiolus philippinarum. Next base: position 35,334 of record MJUU01036157.1, on the reverse strand, counting down.
CAGAATTTCAGCATTTTGAGTCCGAAGTCGAGCACTACGTAAGTAAGTAAGTAAGTAAGTAATATTTATTTAAAGTCGGATAAAATATATACATTATAACAATAAAACATGAGCCCGAATAGTCTCTTTCACCGACTGATATATATAAAAACATAACAAAACACATACAAACATAAAAACATAGCACATGCACACAGTTACAATTAAGCAAAACAAAGCACATGGAAAAGCAACACTAGCACTAGCAAGTTTAATAAGCAATAAAACATATATGGCATAAGCAATTATAAAAAGCAAATAAAAAAAACATACATGAACTAAACTAAAAGCAGTAAAGACATAAGATCTAGAAGAAACAAATTCACTATGCTAATGTGAGTAAAAACGTTTGTGTCCCTCTGTTTCTCTATGGTGAACAACGTCATTTCATCCTCCGTGCACTAAGGCAAAGGTTATGCCACACAACAGAAACACTGCGTGTATATATTTATCACTCTTGCTCAAAAAGTCCGTCTCTTTTATCCATTTGAATTGTATCTACCCTTTCGCGGAGGCGACGCCATTTTGTCGTTAATACACAGCTGATTCGTGTTCTCGCGTAATCTCTTTAGGCGGGATGTGAATGGAACAGCCTTAGTGTGATTGGAACAGCCAATATTTACTTCCGGTGTAACGGAAAAATATTTTTGAGAGAAAATTTTAATATCGGGAGCTTTCAGAGGCATATCGGTAGACGTGAGACCGGCTGCCGAAACCGGTAGCCTCACGGTGAGACCGAGAGGGTTAACAAGTCTGGTTACAACAGCGAAACTAGAAGTTACTATGTATCCATTCATAAAAACTGCGCGCCACAGGAAATTTTTATGAATGAACCGAATCGTGAATTTCGAATGTCAGTTTAAGTGCTCTGAGATTAAAAAAGCAAAGTATCTCTTAAAAGATATTAAATAAATACAATAAACACATAAAACGATGTAGTTGATCATGAAATGGACACTGTATCGCCACATGAATGGATTATTTTTCGTGCCTTCGTATGAATAACTGGTAAGCCGTATGCGTTTTTAACGATAGTCTGGATCATTCCGATTCTTTTCATACAAAGTAGTCTCCTTAATGTAAGAGTCTGGTTGAAACAGACTTTTTTCAAGATGGCTTTACCCGACAGCTAGAAGGCAGAGAACCTGCCTTAAAAAGGAAACAGACAAACTTGAAAAAATCTTCTTGAACAAATCAGAGAATTGGAAGAAAATTAAAAAAATGATGAAATGAATACCTTATATGAAAAGAAATTAGAACTGGAATCATTAATAAATCATAAATTGAGGGGTAATTTTATTAGGGCTAGAGCTCATAGAGGAGGGGGAAAACCGACAAAGTACTTTTGTGGTCTCGAAACTAGGAATTGTGTAAGTAAAATAATTCCTAGAATAGAAACAGAGGATAGAAGTGTTATTTCAGAGCAATCTACTATATTGGATGAGGCAAAAAAGACATTCCAGATAATATTTGGAAAAAAATCTATTTGTTACCCTTTAATGTGACCAAGGACACAAAAATTATATGGTTTCAATTTCGAGTAAATCAAGGAACAAATGACCTATTGAAAAAAATGAATGTCAGGAATGATAATTTTTGTACATTTTGTAAAAAGGAATCAGAAACAATATTCATCTATTTTGGGATTGTGATAAGGTACAATCATTCTTAATGGACATATATCTTTGGATAGCTAGTTCTCAGTGTGCTTTTAACATTAATAAACTTTCATTTATATTTGGATTAGTAGAGGACTTAAAAAAACAACAAATAGAAAACTTTTTAATTCTTAGTATTAAGTATTTTATATATTCCATGAGATGTAAAGAGAAATATCTTTAAAGATATACTTGAAGAATGTGTATGATATACAGGAAAGTATAGCAATACGTAATAATCAAATTGATATTTTCAAAGAGAAATGGTTGCAATGGTACAAATTATTTCAAGAACACTATATGATGACGTGTCATCAAAGAAATGTATAGTTAACACGGAAAGTAACAGCATATAACCCTGATTCCTTTTCCTTCGAAAACAGTTCTTCCTTCTTATTCTATTCTTTTCTTTTTCACTCTTTCCTTTAACTGTTAAATCTCTTTTCTTTTACATATATATAATAATAATAATACCTCTTTTTGAAATCAAATTTAAAGCATTATACACGTAATAGTGATACTGTTGTATCGGTCGATATGAGTTTTAATAGACCTAAAAATCTTAATATTAACCTCCGCCTCCGGCGTCGGTCAATATCAATTTTTAGGTCTATTAAAACTCATATCCACCTCTACAAAAGACCATAATTGTATAATATTAACTAACAAATACTAACTTAATAGTAAGTTTTTACTAATGTTAACGAGGCCGGGATAAGGTACGGTATTTCAATAAAGGATAGTATTATTAAAAAAAAAGTCTGACATATGCAGAAAGTAAATTTACAGTAACTTCGGTGGTTTATTATTCATATATCGAAAAAGTATTCACCAATCCCGTAGCCAGTACTTCGGCGCTGGCCCGAAAACCGATTTTATGTGGACACGTGCAATATCAAAATTTAACAAAATTTTGTTCAAAGATGAAGAGAATCCCCCCTTGAAAGGCACTGTCCTTATCTGATTCTGGCTTTTCTATTTAAATCTTATTGGTAATTTGTTCTCTATCAGCCTCTATAAATATTTCGGTATATAGATTTCCAAATATTTTGATTAGATCTGCACTGAAGAGAAATAAGTTGTCGCAATGCGCATATGCAGAATTCAAATTAACAACAACAACATATTGCCTACCTTTCTTCTTCTTTTTTTTCTTCTCATTTTTGTCAAATTCAATTTTTACTCAAAAAATATAATCTTTTTAATTTTTTTCTTAAATCAAATATGTTTGCTGAAATATGTAAAGGATTGTGATTTAACAATTACACTGTCGTATACGTGTGCAGGATTGGATAAAACAAGATGGTGTACGATATATGTCGAAAACGGGTAGGCATAAAGACATGTGCATTTTCTTTGTGTGCACGGTGTACTTTTATTGAAATGAAATACACTTAAGAAAAAAACCGTCTTGTTCAGTTTCTTATCAGTTTGTGACATCGCTAGCATGTACCTGTGATTGTTTGTTCTTTGATGAAACACCATGGTATCTCCACAATTTAGTTTGAAATGTATGGTGATGAGGTTTTCCTCATTTTGCATATTGAAAGATCTTGATTGTTAGGCAAGGAGGCCTAGATCAAACATCTTCACTCTGACTGGGTTTATGTGCTATAATTGCACAAATATTCCAAGTTAGATATTTGTTTATGTGCAGGATTGGAATTGTAGCCATTTCACAAATTTTTTTCAGCATTGGAATTAAAAGATTGGTCATAATCGGAAAACTCCGTTTCAAGTTTCTTCTCGCTTTCTTGCATTACTTGCAAACTTTGCCATGATTATCCCGAGATTCCAATATTAGATATATATCTGTCAACAGGATAACCCATTCTCCTATAGTTTTCAAGATAGAAAGATTTTATTTTGCATTTTTGCTTTCAATACCAGTTGTCGAACTTAGCAATTTTCCGTCAGGCCTCCATCATTTTTCTGGCTTATTTCTCCTGCAGTTTTCATGACATAAAGTTTTTATTTTTGAAATCAGTTGTACATATACTAGATGTGCATGGTTTTGGATTATTTTTGTCATTCATGAAAACTGCATAAGAAGTTTGAAAGTCGAATGATGTACTCAGTTGGCTCATTTCGACAACTTATGTCTCTCAGTGCAGATAAAATCAAAACAGTTGGAGGTCCATAAACCAAAATACGTGTAAAAACTGATAGAGAACAAATAAACAATAAGATATAAATATGAAGGCCAAAATCAGCTAAGGACAGAGCTATGCAAGAGAGAGATACTCTTTAGTTTTGAACAACTTTTTCTAAAATTTAGTTATTGCAAGTTTTCAAATAAAATCGATTTTCGGGCCAGCAAAGAAGTACTGGCTACTGGGTTGGTGAATTAACAGTCCACCAGCAGTGGCATCGGTCCAGTGGTAATAAATAACAAAATACCGGAGTTTCTGTAAATTTTGTTTCTGCATATGCGCATTTCGACAACTTATGTGGCCAAAAATAGGCCAATTCAACGGCAGGTTAAACATTGCAGATTAAAAAAGTACATTTCAGATATTCAGGATTGACCTCTGAGTAAGATATACTAAACATCAGCAAAGACCCATCTAAACAGCATTTAATTGAAAAGTTTAACAACACTTTCGGATATTTGGATGATATTTGAACTTTAAATAATGACGACTTCAATACGTATTATAAGGACATCTACCCTAAAGAACTTACTTTGAATAAAGCCAATTCTAATAATCATCATTGTCCGTTCTTAGACATCAATTTTGATACAACGAATGGTAAATTAGATACTAAAATTT
>MJUU01036157.1:10626-23019 GCA_002080025.1 Modiolus philippinarum | reverse complement strand
TTTTTTTACTCGTTGCTTATAGAAAATGAATGGCTGTCTTTATATCTGATGGGAAAACACGCCCATTGACCTTTATAAGATGTTTTTATTGGTTTAAAAAAAAAACATACGATAAACACGTCAGATGTGTATTCACACAGCTGAAGCGATCTATATTTAAAGTTTACATAAGTACACGTGTCCAGAAGCGCGATTAATTTAGTATTATAACATTGAGTTTATAACATTACGTTTATAAATTTTCAAAGTCAGTAATGTATTTATTGTTTTGAGTATCAATTAGTGCCTAATAGATTCAGGGATTGGTGTTCTATAATTATGATTTTAATTATTTATTTAGGTCATGTCCCCATTCATAGTTACAAAAAAATCAATAACGAGTCGTTGTAGTGTGTATTCTTAAAATAGTGTAGTAAATGTTTCGTAGTATTCAAAATACAAACATCGCTATTTGTTCCTTCGAATTTTCGCACAAATTAATTATCAAGCGCAATTTGGCCAGTTACAGCGATTTTAAAGACTGAAAACTTCTTAAAAGGCTCTCGCTTCGCGGTCGCCTTTTAAGAAGTTTTTACGCCTTTAAAATCGCAATAAGTGGCCAAATGCGCTTGATAATATTTAATAGCAATGAAATCAACATGCGAAATCACACAATCCGATTATTTTCACGTATTACGGACTATAACTTAATACATGCAGACGTATGCAGTAGTTCTTTGGATGACTACGAAGTTTTGCCACATGTAGAATTTCAGAGCTTCGAGATTCAGCTCCATCGGAGCTTTGATTTTCTTTACTAAATCCAGAAAGGTCACTTTAAATACCGAAAAATTATCATTTGGTTATGATGACATGATCAAAACGTACTATGAAAATGTTTGAAAAATTTGAACTTTTATAAACGAAACAAAAGATTCCAAACTGATCAATACATTCTTCCTTTTCCTGCTCATTTTTCTTCTGATCTTTGTCAGTTTCATTTTTTTTAAATTTTGATACTATGTTATAATAGAGGAGAGCAATTATAGTTGAAAAACTTGTTATCGAATCCTTTTACTGTTGAATGCAATAAAGCAGTGCTAAAGTATCTTCGATTTACTCGATGACTATGGTGCAAGATGTCACTAATAACTAAATACCAAAGTTACTGTGAATTCATTTTCTGCATATGCGCATTTCGACAACTTGTGTCTCTTCAGTGCAGATAAAATCTAAACTTTTGGAAGACCATTAACTCAAAGATGGATGAAATTGTGTCCATTTTATTGTTGTTTTTTATATATCTCTCGTCTATGTCATTGATATTTCGTGTTATAGTGTTTATTTTACCAGTTATGGCCACTTCCTTCAAACTCGCAGATTACATTTTTTTTTTGTTTGATGTTCTGAAGTTGTGCATTTGCCATATACATATCTGTTGGATATAAAATCCCCGCTCACATAAATGTTAATTTATTAAAATATATAAACAACAACCCCTTTGTTATTTATACTATAACTAATCCAAAATTCTGATTATCGCAAAATATTCAACGAATGATCGAATAACGCAGTAATTCACGAATGCGCGGAGCGCATGAGTGAATTACAGCGTTTTCGATCATGAGTTGAAAATTTTCGATAATCAGAATCAAGGATTAGTTATAGTTTTTATTATATAGACTTTCACGCATATTTGATGGTTCCGTTGATGATTCATTCCATGAACTACGTTTTCAAGATTAATCCGCTGTGACGTTTACTTAACAACAACGTTGACAACGTCTATTGTGACGTCACTTCCTAGAGTGAAATTATGGAAAATAATTTCACAGTTAATTATCACTTTTCTTTCACTGGGAAATCTCAATCTTTCACCGCTATCTATATAATAATACTTTGTAAAAAGACTCAGGTAGGTAAAATCAATGCTTAACTGTCAAATCTTATAAAAATGAACGTTCTGAAGTCATCTCGTATCGTATCTTCAGAGTACGAAAAATTTTATTAGTGTTCTAAAACAAATATCTCTTATTCGTGACACGAAGGAATGACAAGAACTATATAAGGACTACTCACAACAGGAACTGCATGGTAAGACTTTCATATAAAATAAAATGAATGATTTCCGTGGTTTGTATCAATAATAATTAATAATGATAATATTAATAATAATGAGAAATATAAATTAATTGATTAATTAATTAATGAGAAACATCAGTCTGTTTTCTCCCTGTACCAAGGTAGTTATATATGGTCAAAGTGGAGATAATTTTTAATTTCAATAGGGTCTGTAAGTCTCGTCATGTGACTTACGTGAATTCACGATAAACAGACAATTCGGAAACGTTTCCCGCCAAAACATGACGTCAAAGTATTGTGACGTTCACATTTTTGTTCGAAACGTCATATATCTTTGTTTAAAATGTAACTTCCGGGTATAATTTTTGATCCCGGAAGTTCCAAAATTGTACGAGACTTACAGGCCCTATATCAAAAGAGGCTATTGATATGCTAATTAGAATTGTCTCCACTTTGATTATATATAACTAACTTGGTACAAGGAGATAACTGACCGATGTTTCTAATTGATGCATTTGGAAAATACAAGTTGTTACATTGATATCGTGACTTGAGGTACAGCCTGAATTAAAATGTATTAACAAAAAATAACAAGAAGAAATTATTCCTTCTAGGTTAATTGTGTCAGAGTGTTAAACCAGAAAGTTTGAGCTCATGATCTGTGAATACAAAACTTTAAACACGAAAGTTGAAAAAAAGTAATGGTGCATTATACCCCGCCACGTCTTTTTCCAAATTTCTCAGGGACATAACTCCGAAACCACTATTTCCTCTGAAGCATAAATAAAACTTGGACTTGGTTAAGATATAAGCAACTTTCATAACAATTTTGAAGAAAATGAAAGTGAAAGTGAAACCCAACTCTAGAAATATTTCAAATATTCATTCAGGACAATTGTCCCTTACTCTCGGGCTAAAATAATCACGAATATGATACTTATTCTTGTTAAAATTACAATAAAAGCATCGCTTGCTTGAATTATTTCCTAAATCTGTTTGATGCTTGTTCTCTTTTGTGTGATATAAGGTAAACGTTCAGCTTGGATTTTTGTCATGTCTTTGTTTTTAAAATATTTCCAAGATTTTCTGAAAAAGTTGAAATCACAGAAATATAAACCCATACCTCCTTGGATTCCTTGGAAATTGGGGTAATAAAAAAACTTGCCGAACAGAATTGTTAAGAGCCAAAGTCGAAGAGGCAAAAAGACAAAGCAGGTGGAACATCACCGGACAAATGGTCAACCGCAATGGAACAAATACTTTAAAAAGCATAGACAACTTTGTCTTTCTAGCAATATATATATATATATATATATATATATATGTGTGTGTGTGTGTGTGTGTGTGTGTGTGTGTGATGTATATTTCGATGGAAACATTTGCAAAAGTTGAAATTGACCCACAAAATTGAAAAGGAATTTCAGAAAACAGTACAAATACACACGCATCCCTTTATCGTATACGTTATGAACGAGCATAGGCACTATGATAGCCTGAAAGCCCTTTACAAACAGTTTACATTTATCAATAAAAAAGGGTATCATGGAGATAAAATGCACTGAACACTTCCATGCATTTTTACACCATGTGTAGAACCGGTTATTTAAACAAGTCATGCTGAGTCATGTGACCAAAGCAAACAGCTAATTACCTACTCTAATGAATAATGTGATTTTTTATTGATTTGTTTCTTACATTCATTCATCTTTCATTTTCACAAAATCCAAAAAAATTGTTCACATAATTCTACCATCACAACAATTATATCTGATCAATCATATGATCAGCATACACAATCTCTTTGGCCCTAAAAGAGTATTTGAATCCTGGATAAGTTGTATATATCACTACTGACGCCCTGCATGGTGTCTTAATTATAATCATTCGAGCTCTTTTACATAATTACTTGATTACTAATGGTAGTTGGATTCAAACACCCATTTACGATTTTTTGATGGGCACAATTTTTTTTAAAAAACAAACAAACAAAACTAAAAAAAAACGAAAAATAGATATCACGAATCTAGTTGAAAAATGTATTGTTAACTTATAACAACATTATGTCCTTGACGGGACCTATAATGTAGGGGTTACCTGCTCCAATACAGGAAGTTCAATTTATGGGAGAGCCAAAACTACTAAGTTGAAGATAACGTTGTCAATTTATTATGTATAATTCGAGGTACGACACTCAGTGTTCAATTTCCAATCATAGGTAGATAAAATTAAGGTTATCCAGAAATGAAGAATTGTTGAACGAAATAAAATTTAGAACTTTGCGTTTTTTTTCAAAGAATTTCAATATAAATTTTGATGAAATATTTTTCAAATATTATCTATTCAAAAATTTATTTAAAAAAATGTATATCATATTATGCAAAACATAATATAACATCCAGTTGTTTTGGGGCCACTTTAAGATTAATTTAAACTCCAAACTAAAATTCTTACTTTTCAAACCTTCACTGAAGAGACATAAGTTGTCGAAATGCGCATATGCAGAATTTAAATTTACAGTAACTTCGGTACTTAGTTATTTGTTACCACTGGGTCGATGACACTGCTGGTGGACTGTTAGTCCCCGAGGGTATTCACCAGCCCAGTAGTCAGTTCTTCGGTGCTGACCCGAAAGCCGATTCTATTTTGAACCTTACAATATCTAAATTTTTGTAAATTTTACTGAAAACTAAGGAGTATCTCCCTCATGCAAAGCTCTGTCCTTAGCTTATTTTGACTTCACATTTAGATCATTTTTTGTTATTTGTTCTCTACCAGTTTTAAACATCTTCGAGTTTATGGTCTTCCAAACGTTTAGATTTTATCTGCACTGAAGAGACATAAGTTGTCGAAATGCGCATATGCAGAATTTAAATTTACAGTAACTTCGGTACTTAGTTATTTGATGAAATTTATTTGATTTGTGTATCATTACATAATTCCTTCAAAAGAATATGATGAATTCAAATTTTCAACAAAAAAACATTGTTTGGGTCAGTTGAAAAGGTTTGGTTTAAACTACACACAAAAAAACTTCCTTTTCAGACCTTATTGCCACATAAAAACTCTGAAAGACTATGATGCAGTCAAATATTCAAGAAACTGGTTTATTTTTGTCATTTTAAAATACAAAAAATACCGAAGTTGCATAAAAACCAGTAAAGTTCGTTATGCTGTACACGTGTTTCAAGGAGTAACATCTCATCAGCAGCCTTAAAATCCAATAGTATGGAAACATAATATAACATCCAGTTGTTTTGGGGCCACTTTAAGATTAATTAAAACTCCAAACTTAAATTCTTACTTTTCAAACCTTCATTTTGATGAAATTTATTTGATTTGTGTATCATTACATAATTCCTTCAAAAGAATATGATGAATTCAAATTTTCAACAAGAAAACATTGTTTGGGTCAGTTGTAAAGGTTTGGTTTAAACTACACACAAAAAAAACTTCCTTTTCAGACCTTATTGCCACATAAAAACTATGATGCAGTCATATATTCAAGAAACTGATTTATTTTTGTCATTTTAAAATAGTTGCATAAAAACCAGTAAATTTCGTTATGCTGTACACGTGTTTCAAGGAGTAACATCTCATCAGCAGCATTAGAATCAAATAATATGGAAAGCCATTATCCAAAAGTTGTGACAAAAGAAGTACTCATTACCAAATAAATCGAAATAGGAAGCCAAATCCAGTACCAAGGTCAACTACCGAGTGCCATACACGGAATGAAGCCTCGGTATTATTAAGGGGTTGGAATTTTAAAGATTGAATTAAAACTGCAGACTAAAAACCTCACTTTTCAAATCTTATCTACGCTAAATTTCTTTCAATTTTCTCCAAACAAATATTATGCAGTAAAATTTTCAAAAACTGAATTATTTTGGTCAATTGTAAAGATTGAGTTTAAACCGAAGGCTAAAAATCTTACTTTCAAACCTTTATTTATGCTAAAATTCATTGAATTTGTATGTTGCAACATGTAAAACTCCTTTGAATAGTATTATACAGTATTGAAAAAATAAATTATTTTGGTCATTTTAAAATTGAATGAAATCAATAGACTAAAAATCTCATTTTTCAAATCTTTATGCTAAGTTTCATTAAATTTGTATATTGCAACATGTATAACTACTTCAAAAGAATATTATGCAGTAGTCATTTTTAAAGATTGATTTCAAATTGTAGGCTATGAATCTTACTTTTGATAATTATTTTTGCTAAAAAAGGATATTATGCAGTATAATTTTTAAAAACTGAATGATAATGGTCATTTTTAAAGCCGCAGACCAAAAATCTCTTACTTTTTAAATCTTATTAATGCTTAAATTCGTTAAATTTGTATGAAGCAACATAAAAACACCTTATAAAAGATACTATGCAGAAATATAACAAAAAATGAATTATTTTGGTCATTTCATGGATTAAGTTTAAACTGCAGACTAAAAAGTTTACTTTTCAAACCTTATTTATGCTAAAATACATTCAATTTATATATTGCAACATATATAAAACTCGTCTGAAAGGATATGATGCTGTCAAATTTTCAAAAATCTTAATTGTTTTTATCATTTTTAAAGATTGGGTTTAAACCACAGACTAAAAATCTCAGTGTTGAAACCTTATTTATGTTTAAAATTTATTAATTTTGTATAATGCAACTAATAAATATCTTTCAAAAGGATATGATGCAGTGACAATTTAAAAAAAAAAACAGAATTATTTGGTCATTTGTAAAGATTGAGTTTAAACCGCAGACAATAAATCTTATTTTTCAAGCATTTCTTATGCTAAAATTCATTTAATAAAAACTTCAACCTCAAAATTTCCTTTGAAAGGATATGATTGATTAATATTAAAAAAAATAATAAATGTTATGGTCATTTCCTGAAAGTCATTTTCAAAGATTGCGGCCAATAGACTAAAATCTTATTTTTCAAACAAAGATATTCTAGTGAGATATTTTCAAGATAGTGGTCATAGAGTTAGTAGTCTACCTGTGTTGGATTTTAGTCGTATGTTTATTATACTATAGGGAAACGGGACAGAGAAAGGGGAGGATTGGGTACCCATAAACCGGTTTAACCCTACCGCTTGCTTTTACTATTGCCGGTACCCAGCCCGGCTGTCCCGAGTTCCAATCGTTATTAATGTTTATATCTGTCTGTTATGTATTTTTTGTAGTGCAGTTCCCTTGTGGTTGTGGCTTGTGCTTTTTGAGGCAATGCAGTTAAAATTATATTTCGCCACAATGTTAATACGTCAAAACATATCACTGACAGATTCATTTAAAGGAAGATATATATATATATAAAGATATCAATATACACACGTTTCTTACTTAATTGTTAATATTCTATTAGGAAACACATTAATTAGGTATTCATTTCTATTTACAGCACCTCAAAATGTTAAAGTTATATACATGTTTTGGGATTCTCGTTGGTAAGTTTTAATTTAACATGCAGTCCATTGTCATTTTTGAAGGTTTAGTCTCAAAAGCACTGAAAAGCGAACTCGATGTATTTCGGATATACCTCGGAAATCCCCCAGGATACCTCCATTCTTTACCCGGTCGACAATTCCTGTCATGATATTTCTTCTCAGTTTGCAACTGAATAATCAGAGGAAAATCTTAAAACCATTTGGATTTGCTAGTTAAATCCATCTTTTCTCGATTGCGGATAAAAAGGGAGTTTTATTTCCGTATAAATACTGCAGTTACTCGAGATGGTGGGGCAAGTTGTACGGTGCGAATCTGTTATCTCATTATAACTTAAAATTCCACAAGATCAGAATGCATGTTTTTTTATTATTAAATATATTCAGTTTGCCTTTTTTTTAAATTCTATGATGGTGGCGTCAAAATTAAAATTTCAATAACACTTATATTTTAATTATGATAAATCGTATCTTATCTTGAACTATTGCTCATAGAAAAAGTTTTTCAAAGGACTTTCAAACGCAAAAAGCTTAAAAAATATAACCTTAGCTTGTTTGCGATTTCTATAAAAGAACACATCTTTGGTATTAAATTTACTCCCAGTAAGTCTTATCAAATCGGATGGTTAGTATTTGAACATATTTTTAATATAATATATGATCATATATGGTACAGTACAAGTTGGAACCAACTAGAATCCACATAGTACAAATTAGAATTCTAATTTCTGCTGGGACAAATTAGAATTCTGATTTGTACCGGATTTAATTGGAATTCCAATTTCTACTACGAGAAATTGATTTGAGTCTATGGTCTTCCAAACGTTTAGATTTTATCTGCACTGATGAGACATAATTTGTCGAAATGCGCATATGCAGAAAGAAAATTCACAGTGACTTCGGTGGATTCTACTAAATTTCTAGTATGATTCAGAATCATACTGTATATTTATTGTTTAGTGGGATTCTGGACACTACTGAAATTAAAAGCAAAAAAGTTTTTTGATTTATTTTAGAAGAAATGAGGTCTGCATAACATTTTTGGGTAGAAAGACAGCATAATGCAATTTGAATATCTTTTTTTATCCGTTATATGGCGTTTTCAGTTTTTAAATAATCAAAAAAGTTGTTACTCACAGTGAAACAAAATGAATATTATTTCACTTTAATCAAAAGGCAAGGATATAAACATATTAGTTTTACATGTAAGTTTGAATGAATACGAAGAATATCTAAGAAAAATAATCATGTGATATCACTTTTGTAGATTTCTTTTTCAGGTGGGGCAGGGGGGTTAAAAACCACAAAGTAGCATATGTTTCAGAAAACATATTTGGTTTTTCAGATTAAGTTATTTTGGGAGCATGCATGGTGATTCGTATTTTTTAGATTTCCATCAAATAGGATGAGATTTAAATGCTACGATCTATGAAAAAAAATATCGAGGGCGTCTTGTCTTCCAAACCTTCAAAATGCTGCATGATAAAACAATAAAATGACAAATGACACAATGTTTGGTAATTATAACACCGAAGAATTGGGAGGCTTTTTTTTGCTTTACTAGACTGGACCATTAAATTTTAACTTTGTAGAGTTAAAATATTACTAAAAGATCACCCAAAAGAGCGAAGGTCATAATAAATAATAATAATGATCTAAAGCCTATAGAAACTTATTTAGTTGTACCTATCTAATGTTTTAAATTAGTAGGATTCAGAATCCTTCTAGTAAAAATCAGGATATCTCAATTTCTCCTGGTAGAAGCTTTGAATTTCAATTTATACTGGATTAAATCCTGTACAAATTAGAATTCTTATTTGTCCCAGTAGAAATTAGAATTCCAATTTGTACAAGGAGGACTTTGGATCCTACTGGATTCCAATTTGTACTGTAACATATATTTCTGCAAAAATCCTCATTAAACTATACAGTTTAAGTCTTATTATTTATAATTCTTTTTTTTTCTTTCTTATGATGGCTTTTAGAGGTAGAGATGATAAAATTCTGTCTTTTTGCGTTGCACCTCCTTGAATATACGGGTCGGGTGCTTTGCCTAACAATTATGCGACTTATATTAATAAACATATTCAACTATTGCCATACATCACTGAAACAAAACAACGTACTGAAAATTTCCTCTAGGTGTGAATGAATGTGAATATTTTAAAATAATCTTGTATTTTTCAGGGTGCTTACTTTCAGAGGTAACACCGTCCGCAGGTAAGTAAACAGGATAATATCTTACAACTCTTTTTAGAAATAATAGAAAAAATAAGTACTCGGTGGCATATACCAGACTTTTTGACTTTTGTAATGTTCTTAAATTGAAGATAGCACAATACTTGAAAATTGTGGCAAAAATTTTAATGTTCCTAAATTTAAATTAGAATAGTTGTAGAAAATTTTGGTAAAAAAACAATACTCCGTCGTAAAGTATTAGCCAAATAATTAACTGCAAACCCATTACAGGGTATATTCAAATAATAAAATGACAACACCTTGCGATGCGTATGTGTTGTTCGCTTGGAGACGCATGTTTTTCATATTAAAATACCTAAGTTGCATAATAAACAGAAAATAGGGTCTGTAAGTCTCGTCATGTGACCTGCGAGAATTCACGATAAGATCGCAATTCGACAACATTTCCCGCCAAAAAATGACGTCTGAGGATTATGATGTTCAAGTTTTTGTTTGAACCGTCATATGTTTTCGTTAAAAGTGTAACTTCTGGGTACATTTTATCTGCCCGGAAGTTACAAAATTTGACTAGACTTACAGACCCTATTGGTTATGCTGTAAAAAGATTCCCCGTGCGAGAGATGCATGCTCTCTATATTTTTCAGTTATGGTGTACTTGTGCGTGAGAGAATTTCTCATATGGATATACTATTGATACTTTCAAATTTTGGCATTTATTTTATTAATTTCGAAATGTAATCCAGACCACCTGTTTTAAGTGCCCACATCTCACTATTTTATAACGCCAAGTTTTCTTACATTCGACTTGATGAGTGCCCTGTGTTCGTCTATATGTTTTAGTTGTCCACTAGCTTAGGACACTAGTGTTTTTGTCGGGCAAAGGATGACAGTGATTGTAAGAGCACTTTGCCAGTTTAATTGATGTTTGTTGACAATCCCGCACCCATGACCAAGAAAGACACGGATGTAGCGTTGCTCGACAATTAGCAAAGAATTCCGCTTAAACCGGTGCTAGGGGCCGTCTTGAACTTACTATGAGGTATGAGCAAAGCTCATTGTTGAAGGCCTCATGGTGACTTCAAGATGAAGAACAACAATAAAAGCGTTGTTCCTTTGCTTGTTTTTTACCATGTATTTGTAGAGACTTTGTCTCATGTACATTTACTCCATATCCTTTCATTCACCATGCTGTAAACGTGTTTCATCAGTAGCATTATAATCAGATAATATGGAAAGCCATAAACTAAAAAATAGGTTAGAAAAGGTCATCATTATCAAAACTAGCGAAATAGGAGGCAAAATCTAGTACCAAGGACATCAACCAAATGAAACCTCAGTATTTATATCAGGGAACAAGAAAATTGAAAGGACTTATTTTCCTTTCAACATTGTAAATGTATCTAATTTTTACACGGCTTTGAACTAATATACATTAACTTCGACATAAAACAATACAATGCAATATCTTTATTTTCTAAAACATAGTTACAGAGAAATGAACACAATATAATATTTACAGCATGTGTGGAAAAAATAAATGAGTTAATTTAATAGCAGACCATTCAGATAATTATACAAACGTTCTAAAATGCAAAAATAATTTCTTATTTGATTTCATTATCCAGACTATGTCGGATGTTATGTGGATGATATAAACAGAATGTATGGATTTCCAGACCGTTCCCATGGATACGTTAATATGAATATGAGAGTTGAAACATGCACACAATATTGTTTCTCACATGGATATATCTATGGTGGTTTACAAGTAAGTTTGAAGCTGTATCTGCATTTAGCTATCAAAAACTAGGGTTTTTTGGTTTTTTTGTGGTTTTTTATTTTTTTTTTGTTTTTCAGTTTTTTGGTTTTTTTTTCTGTTTGTTTTCAAAACACCCATTTTTGCATTCTAAACATGTTAAGTGCGTACGGTACTATAAAAGACGAACGGATATTGTGAAAGAGTAATTAAACACAAAGACAATTAAGCAAAATCAAGAAGGTTGTAAAAAAGTTTGAAATAAACAGTATATTCAACAAGAAAAGAAATAGTAGTATCAAAGCAAAGTTCTTACAAAGTTATTTACAAAATACCAAAGTTATATAATAAACGGCAAATTTTGTTCTGCTAAACACGTGTTTCAAGGAGTAAACTCTCATCAGCAGCATGATAATCAAATTATATGCAATTCCATGATCCAAAATAGTCTGAAAGAGCCACTTGTTACCAAAAATATAAAATTCGATAAAAAATGTCATTACCAAGAACATCCACCGCTTGCAATATACGGATTGAAGCCTCAGTATTATTAAGGGTTTTGAATTTTGATTAAAACAATTACTATCCATAAAACACAAAGCGGTTTCAAAATACAATACTACCCAAATCATGTAATGGTTAATTTTGATATGCTTTTCATGTATTTCAATGGGTAACCTCTGATCAGCAGCACTAGAATCAACATTATCCAAAAATAGTCTTAATTGTGATGAACAAACTCTCACCAAACAACATTACAAGGATACAGAAATGCTCAAAGTTCCACCTAAAGATAACACCTTGCCTACAATGTACTGGATTCCTAAGCTTCACAAAAACTCGTACAAGCATCGTTTTATTTCGGCATCGAGTAATTGTTCTACTACTAACTTGTCCATCCATTTAACCAGTGCACTTTCTTGTATAAAGGA